>JAKRRZ010001018.1:2571-14209 GCA_022627015.2 Podosphaera aphanis
CATAGTAACCGAGTCATAGTAACCGAGTCATAGTAACCGAGTCATAGTAACCGAGTCATAGTAACCGAGTCATAGTAACCGAGTCATAGTAACCGAGTCATAGTAACCGAGTCATAGTAACCGAGTCATAGTAACCGAGTCGTGGTAACCGAGTCTTATGGAGCTGGGCATCTATGCAATATACGGACAGTGGCACTTTTGTCTCAGTGTACGACAATAATTGTGTGGGATAAAGGAATTAGAGGATTAGGATGTGAGCCACTCTATGTATATAAGTAGGACATATCACTTGCATTGAGCGATAAGTAAAACTATTATTATTACATACCCTACTCACTCTTACCCATTCATTCTCGTTCCATCCTCACCGCAAGGAAATTATAAGTAACAACTCACAAGTTAGTATCATTGCACTACTTCCTAACTCATAACTGTAACAGTGTCATCGATCGTTACAAGAACAACTCTTGGATGTTCTGGGGAAGCTTCGCGGGAATCGAACGAGGTCCTTGTGTTTTTTGGTAGCGGGAGTGGGGAAGTATGACCTCTGAAGGATATAGTGAACATATCCTCCCAAGGATAGGTAATTGGTTCAGAGAAAAGAGAGAAGAGACGGGCCACAATTATATCTTTATGCATGACAACGCCTCTGTTCATAAAGGACGTCCAGCTAGGGAGTTTCTCAATGCCAATGGGGTTGAATCTATGCCCTGACCTGCTAAATCTCCTGACTTGAATCCGATCGAGAAGGTATGGAGTATGATGAAATACTACATACAAGAACGATACCCGGAGTTTGAGCGGACGAGACAGCGGAACAGGACGGAGATTCGACCCATTGTGCTAGAGGCATGGTACCATAGCACTACAGAGGAAAAGCTCATACAACTAATTGGGAGTATGGCTAGAAGATGTGAGGGAGTATTGAATGCAAACGGGGGTCCTATTTCATATCAGGCCTAAAAATCCGTATCAACAGCAAATCTGAATTGCAAGTTTTAATATGACGTATGAACTCGATTATTTAGGCTTAGTGCGAAACAAAGTGGGGACCTCAATTTCTCTCACCTTATTTTAGAACAGAGTTTGAAGCTTTACCATATTTGGCCTCGCTTAATCGTAATCGTCACGGTAGATTACTATGTTTGGGTAAAGATTGGCAAAAAAACCCTGTAAATGACAGGCAACTTAACTTAACCTTGTATCACTATACCATTCTAGATAATCCTGGAAAGCGGCAAACATAGTCACCGACCAAAACTCTGCCAAGAAAAAATTAAACTGTAAAGGTTCAACGTCCTCCATACACCATAACCTTAGCAGGGCCCAAAGCAGCATCGCTACTCAGATAAGAAGCGAGCACATCGGAATCAACGCTTATCTGTATCGAAGAAAGATCCTGGAAAGCCCCATATGGCAGTGTGGATACCCGACACAAAACATTCGACATATGGTAATGACATGCCCTCAATGAGCTAAGGGAAGAGGAGAGGTGCTGCGGCGAGCCAAAGATAGATTCTTTGAAGCCATGATGAACAGCCCCGCAGACATGGATAGAATCACGCAGTGGATCTTAACCCAAGGCTGGATTGAACAATTTCGACTTGCAGGAGAAGTTGAGACAGCTATGAAGATTACTATGAAGCGAGTGGGCAAAGGATAGGCTAATTGGTATTCACACTGGATGAACAGTGTAATAGCACTTCCTGAAGGATAACTTGGAAACCTGAAAGAGACAAGACAGGCAGAATCAGGGGGTTTTCACCGAGAGATTTCCACCTTTGTAAATATTAAAGTTTTAGACAACTGCATGGACCCATAGGGTGCCTGATCGGGTTAAATGAAATCAAATTCAAATACCATTCTAGATATCCATAGTGTATACAAATGATCTGATATCGAATTCTCCCTATCCTGCCTTAACTGCTCCATGATCTAGAATCATAATAGAAAGCGCCGGGTCTAACTCTTTCCTGCTATGGGGATAATGGATAACATTGTGCCAAAGAACGTAATTTATAGCGCCCAGAACAAACACATCATATACTGGGAGATAAACCACAGCAATTCGAACCGTAAAGCGACTTATAGCACTCTTTTCAGTGGTTCAAAGCCTTGTTGGTGGTATTTAGGGCTCGCTTTGTCAAAGCCTCTTGAGCCCATCTATGGACACTGTTATACGTCACGTCGAATTATGGAACCATTTTTGCTGACTTTCATTGTTTCAAGGCGAAGCTCAACTGTACATGTACTCCACTACAGGTGGAAGAAGTGTAATCCCACGTTCTGCCAAAATTATATGGGATATCCCTGAAATTTAGACTTTAGCGCTGCAAAAAAGGCTAGACTAAGGCTTCCCCTCTATTGATCAACATTTAAGCAACATACTTAACGTGCCCTGAATCAGTCCGCATGAAGTATCGAACAACCCATATCTTCACGACAAACTGCGAAGTAAAATGAGTTCTCCAGCACCTCCTACTACTCCCGAACTCTGTAAGCAGCTTTCACGCCGGCGAGCTTGAAGAGTTTGTCACGTCTTCAAGTGAGGCCCGTCAGATGAGCCACTTAGAGCTTGCCGTTTGGTTTAGCCACTGAAATTGTGGCCAAAACGCAAGAAAAAGTACTCTTGAGTGTAAAGGGTTCAAGCGTTGTATGGCTCAACTGAAGCCCATTTTAACGCCAGCGCATATGAGAAAAAGACTAGAGTGAGGCCAAGAGCACTGTTCTTGTACACTTGAGCAGTAGTCCCAAATTCTTTGGTCTGATGAGACTTGGGTCAATGTCGAGCGTCACACAAGAGTATGGGTTTCGAGAAAGGTGAGTCTAGATCTCAACCATGTATATCTGCATTAATCTATTTTTTCAGCCTGGAGAGACATACCAACGTACCTGTTTAGTTCGAAAAGGCTTTCGAAAGCGTGCTTGGATTTTCTGGAGCTCCGTTTTTGAGAACCAGAAGGGCCCTCTTCTTTTCTGGAGTAGGGATTGGGGAAGGATAAAAGCAGAGAGTTATTTCCAGAGAATTGTTCCTTTAATTCATACGGAAAAAAAAACAAATGACTTCTACGGCGGCTCTCTTCTATTGATGGAGGATGATGCCCTTGCTTATTCTGCCCAATGTACGAAAATTGAGCTATCGTCAAGGGGGATTAATTTTATAGTCAGTCCATCGTGTTCCCCAGACCTGGACCCAATCGAGTCAGTCTAGGATATGATGAAAACCCATATTGAAGAGCACCACCCGGGGTTTGATTCTGGTAATCCATCAGAGGAAATGCTCCGTAATGCAATCTTGAAGGATGGGAGTCAATTCCTCCGGAGCAATTGGCTAGGCCTTATACCTACCTGATTTTGCAAGGATATGCAAGTTGTCTTTTTGTTCTTGGAACTGAGAAGTAGATTGGCTACGAACTTGGGAGCAAACAAATGTCCAAGACAGTAAGGGAACGTATTTGTCGTTGGAATAACTCATATCGACGTTTAGACAGGTCGGATAGCCCAAATCGCAATCATCGGGGCAGGCTAATGTCGCGACAGGAGCTGTGGGAAGGGGTACATAGGAGAGAGAAAAGGCCGTGGCGGGAGCTGAAGATGCTTGCGTTCTGTGCAGACATCGGCATCAAAACAAAGAGTGCTACCGACAGCATCCAGAACTCAAGCGCTTTAAGAAGAAAAAAGGAAAAGAAAAAAAAAGTCGAAAGGCAGTGTTGTCGTCGAAGGTAGCGATGATAGTAGCGACGAGGATGAGGGAGAATATATGGAGCTTGATGAAAACTTACATAGAAGACCATCACAGACACTCTCTTCAGGCTAGGCAGCGTAGTTTCACGATTTGAATCGACTGGAACCAAAGCCTTCAGATGGTGGTACTAATTTAAATATAAAAAGATCAAAAACTAAGAAAAAAGCATATATATAACTAAAGCTCGCAGGAGCTCGGTTCGGCTTAAGGGGGGATATTGTCAGGAGTTTGGCTAGAGATAGTCATCACGTGACCACTTGACATTAGCACTGGTTGCTAGTCAGTGGGAATTAGTGGCAATTCGAGAAGGTCCTTTGCGATTCCACGCAGTTCTGGGATTGTTCAGGAGTTGAGGCAATCAAAGTGTACCCAGGGGATTCTCCATGGTTCCACGGCCTTCTGCATACTTCTGTGTATGATTTAGTTGGAATGGTTGAAATATGTATTTATAGGGGCCTTCTCCCGCATCTGGATGGATTAGAATTGAGTCTTGTATTTATCACTTATTGTTTATTCCTAGAAGTGTTCACAACGTCTTGAACATCATCTTGTCCTTGTCCAGCCCACGTCTTGTTCTTGTTCTTGTCCAGCTGTCGTCCTTGTCCCAGGTTTAGATCTTGACAATGGCTTTTCTTTTGGATTTACCAGTTGAATCGGTTCAATGTTGTATCCATGTTCCGCGAAGAAAGGACTCATGCCGAGGGAAGACACGGTTCTATTATTAATTGCAAGCATTGCACAGGGTAAGAGTTCTTTCCAATCGAATTGGGCGTAAGTTATAAAAGCTCTCAAATATCCAAGAACTTCTTGGTTCACCCTCTCCGTAGCCCCATCTGTTTGTGGGTGAAAAGCCGTAGATAAACGCTGTTTTACACCTGTTAATCTGCATAATTCTGTCCAGAAATCTTCAACCCTGTTGAGAAGTGTCGCAGATCGTTTCTATTTGAAGTGAGGTGGAAACCGTGACGGAGAAAAGTAATCCCGATCGATGTAGATACTTATCCGTAAATCTGAATTGTAGAATGATTAACTCTTTCCAACATTACAACAAAGTACCCACATGTAACCTGCTACACAGCTTCCATAATTTTAATAAGCCCAGTTAGAACCTCGTCTGATGTAATGTGGTTAGGAAATCCATGATGTCTGACATATAATTGAAGGAATACACTTGCACAGTGTTCGGCTTTCATACTTATCATATCTTCAAGCGCAACACCTCCTTTTAAACGATCCAGAAGTGCTGAGGTTCGACCTACTGTGCTAGAGATATGGCAAGACTGCACAAGGCCAGAAGGACTTGGGTAAGTTCCAACTACATGTATTATGATTATGAAGAGAAGGACAAGCTCACCGTAGGTATGAAGTATGACTGATGCACTTGCTGCTGCTGTACTAGAAAGACAATGATATGTGTTCAAAGATTAGACTCTGTTTTCTAACTCTCTAGTTTGAGGTCGAATACCTCACTGTTGAAATAATTGCTATCATGAAATTAATTACATCCAACTTTGGATGTGAGAGTCTTGTGATAGTCGTGTGCACTGACAAACATCTGCACACACTAACCTACTTTTCTACCAAGTTCTGAGGTTGGTAAGTACGCTAAATCATATCAATACAAATCACCAGATTTTCTTTTTCTTTAGATATTATATTTAGCGTCCTGTTTTGGAACTGGAGAAACTAACAACGCAATAGCTCACGATAACAACAGCCTTTTTATCTCTCCAAGTCTCCAAGATTGTGATAAGTAATCATTCAGCTCTAACAAGCTGTTGCTAACCGACTTCCTAAATCTACAATTATATATGTGAGGTCTAAATACATCTACCCCCCAAAGCAATATGATTTAGTTCGGGGGAGACGGCAACTAAGCCATGGATGGGTACATCTTCATTTGCCTCAAGGTTTTCTCTCAGGTATGGTAGAACGAACGGAAGCGTTATCATGCGCGAGAGTTGCGAGGTCATTTTCCCAACCTCTTTATCCCGGTATTCCTGCGATTCCAGATTATTCTCTTGCTCAGTTGAAAGCATATGTAGTCGATCAGCACATTTTCTTGGAGATCCAGCACGGATTTGGATTATGTGTTTGACTTGAGCAATCATGATCCCGAGGATATCTTCGAATTTCTCGAGTGGTGTCTCCCGCTTCAACTGGGTCACGTCACCAAATTGGAATCTGCATGATTTAAATGTTGGCATCATGATTTGAAATGGAACTCTGCGATCTCGATTGAGTTGGTTCAACTTACGGCTTGATGCTGCCGAAGCCTCGGGAGGATTCATCCTGTCAAGCGCTCGATTTCATGAATGGGTGCGAGATTGTCTTCCGGTTAAGCTTACCTTCAAAAGTCACCGAAAGCCGAAGGTTTCTTCGTGATCATGCTTGTCGGAACAAGAGAAGACCGTCGTTACGTGCGTGTGGGTGAGGGTTCAAATTCTTGTGTGAGGTGGGAAACGCTATGGTGCCGCACGTAAATTGCCGCGAACGTCAACAGTTCCACCACCTTTAACAAACACTGAACGTAAATTCCACGACGGCATTTTCAGGCGTGAGAAGCTCAGCTACTACGTAGCGTCGTTATATCTTGATGGAAATGGCTGTAGAAAAAACTACACGGGATTGAGGTTTGTCAATTTAGTGTGGCGGCCGGCCAAATTGGCTGATGTACAGGGATACCGGGGGTATTGGAAATAATTCCACGAGGAATTTGTGTATATTCACAAGCCTCAAATATGTGTGTTTAGGAACACGATTTTCTTGCAAGATTGTTGTCAATACCCCAGTAGCCCTGTATTTAGCGTCAAAATATGCTAGTAAAAGCACGTGCACCCAGAAATTTTCGTCTTTCTATCCCAGAACAAATGTACATTGGTGACTATCTATAACGATAGTACAGGAGAAAATGTGCTTTTACCTTTAATGCGATATTTATCAGCCATATGACTGTGGATCCTAAACGTAGCAGGCTACGTTATGTAATATAGACTACTAAATGCGGTTAGCTTATGATTGGTAAGCTACGTATAAAATATAGATTTGGAGTTGGGAGTTAGGGGGGATATACACAAATTTAGGACTCAATAGCTTTACTACGGAATTACCTTAGTTGAAGCCACGAGCCATTTGTGACCCACTACATTATTCTAATCACTCGAGTATCATACACATGACTTGTAACGATAATATCGCTTGAGATGTGGGCTGTGCACAGACGGAAATTCTCCCAAGAACGGTGGTTTTTGCCAGGACGTATGCGTTTAGTCGGGTGGCACCATACGAGTGAAAACGTGGGCGACGGGAAAATCTGGGAGCTCAGGCCATCACGGCCAGACCCCGATCCATGAAGATGATGTGCCTGTGCTCGTCCCATGGGTCGTAGGATGGCTGGCCGGCTGAGCTCGTGGACCATGGCATGGACATGTACGAGATCGGCATCGGCATCGGTGGGCCGTTGGTAGGTGCAAACGATAACCTCCACGGCGGTGTGCGTGTTATGATCACGGCTTCACAGATGGGCACACTGTTTACTTTGGTGTGAGGGTAGATTGAGCACCATCGGGCCTGACGTGGCACAACCACAGCACTTTCGATATGTGTGCATGGCAAACACAATGTCGGTGACAATTAGTGAACCTGGTCACCGAGGTACGTTGACGTGCGTAAACATCGGTATCGTGATTGCATGAAGTCTTGCCCCATTGTGCCAAATCAGATCAGACGTGTACCACCAATATCGCGTCACTCGTTGGCAAAACTTGATCTTATGAACATGGGGACGATTTTTGCTTGTCTGAGCAAGATTTCGCGGGAATAAAGCTGAGGCGTCGGGTCGGACTCTTGGTCTTGGTCTTGCTCTTGCAGAAGAAGCAACACCCTCAGTCCTTCCCAGACGGATGCTGTCGCCGACAAGGAATTTCAACACAGAATGATGGCAGAGAAGCGCTACAGTGAAGAATAATTTATGAACAAGTCAACCTGGTGGTCTCTTAACAATGTCAGCGGAATTTTGGGCCGGTTATCTCAGTGGTGTGGCAGGTATCATCATCGGGAATCCGCTGGATGTTATCAAAGTTCGCCTCCAAGCTTCTCGACCTGGCCACATTCCGCGCTCCCCTCATCACCACGTCCCGCGTCCGACGAATTTCTTTACTGGGACCACTGCTCCGATCCTGGGCTACGGCGCTCTAAATGCTCTTCTCTTTGTCACTTACAATCGTGCGGCGGCTTTTCTCCATCCTCATTCGCGCGAAACCCCGACTCATCTTCACACCATCTTCGTGGCCGGCGGTCTTGCTGGCCTCGCCACATGCCCCATCTCGACCCCCACCGAGCTCCTCAAATGTCGCGCTCAACTCGCCGCATCCCCCACGGCGCCATTCTCATGTTGGCGCATCGCACAATCCATTCTGTACACCCAAGGCCTGCGCGGCCTCTACTGCGGGGCTCGCATCACCGCCTGTCGCGATGCCATAGGCTACGCCTTTTACTTTTGGTCGTATGAGGTCGCCTCTCGAATGATGCCGACGGTGTCTCCGGAGTCGCGCACGCGCCCGGCGACCGCGTCGATACTCATATGTGGCGGCGCCGCGGGTGTCGTATCGTGGACTTCCGTCTTCCCCTTGGATGCCATCAAGACCCGGGTGCAGACGCATGTCGTGTCGAGCGATCCGGCTGACCGGGCTCAAGGACTGCGCGTGCGGGATGTGGTGCGCACAGTCTATCGGAACGAGGGCGCGAAGTTTTTCTTCCGCGGCTGGACGGTGTGTAGCATGCGCGCATTCCTCGTCAACGCTGTGCAGTGGGCGGCGTATGAGTGGGTTGAAGATAAAATAAATCAGAGAGGTCTGTTGAGCAAGGGCTGTTAATTGGAGCCGATGTTTAATGCAAGAATAATCGTAATCTAATGCAAGCTACTGAAAGGGTCCTTGATTGCACTGGACTGAAGTTCCGGGGACAGAGTTCCTTATTCTAGTTGTAACCAAATGCGTTCATGTAAGAAACATTAGGGGCGGATCAAACTAAAATTATTGCGTGCACATTCTTTGCTCGCCTTCCACATCGACGGTTCAGCCGGTGTTGGTCCGCTTAATCAGTTTCAGCACGCCAAAGCTAGGAAGTGTTACGACGTTTTTTCTACACATTTGGTGGTACATGTATAATTATTCTCCATCAGTCTAACTGGTTCATCGTTATTCTTACATTAAGTGTACATATATTAAGGATGACTGGGTAGAGTATCTATCGCTCTATCTAGTCCGTACTGAACTAGCTGTGATAATATGACCAACGCCGCCAATAAACCCATGCCCCTGGAGCCAAGATCAATGTAGTCTACAAGCGCGCATTTGAAAGAAAGAACTCATAAAGATTAGGAATAATGTAATTCGCTATTTCCCTTGGTGTTGCCATTCCCACTCTTTCCTTGCACTTGCTGCTGCTGGTACTGTTGATACTGTTGAAACTGTTGATTGACCAGCTGTTGCGGCGTCTGATACTGCTTCTGCAAGGGGGGGAAATCCTCGTACGTGACAGCCGCGTTGTAACTAGACTGGACGTTGGTATCTTTATGATCAACATCATCGAGGGAGCGGTAAATATATGTCGGACCACCCCCTCGGCCTCGTCCTCTTCCGGCACGGCTAATGCTACCGCCACGATAACCACGTTGAACGGTTGGAGTGCCGCGAGAACTGCCGCGCGCACCCCGGCCACCTCCATGGGCCTGTATGTACCTGTTAGTTACACTTTGGTTGCCATGCGGCTGAGTCCGATCTCGCGTAGGAGTATCTTCTTCAAGAGCATGCTTGCGCTTCAATTTCTTCTCCGAGAGAGAGGCTTCATGCTCATTCTCCCGAGAATCCTCCTCTTCTATGCGGAGCAGAACTTTCTCGCCCACAACGGTCTCAAACACAAATTGCTTCTCGGCTGGAACTGGCTGCCAATTTTGAATCTTACCTGCATCGACTGGTCTGGCACCTTTTCGGAGTGCCAAAACCACCATGGGGATCGGATTTTCGGTGTAATACTTTTTAGTTTCAGGAACAGGCCGTACACAAGCAGCCCAAATTTTGTTTTCTAAGACGGCACTACCTGTGACTTCCCACGTCACCTTATTACCCAAGCCACCAATCTTCTGCAAGATAGATTTGGACGGCAGACGAGGAGTGATTAGGACATTATTTGCCAAGAACTTCAGCTCTGCCTCGGGAATACTCGGTGGAATTTTAGCTAACGTTATCAGTTTCTGGGTGTCAGCGTTGCTGATCAGGTAGCCGGTGTAGAAGACCGTTTTGCTAATCTGTAGACGTTTTCCATTTTTGCCTTGGCTTAAAGCATGATTGTGATCATTGATTAATCGTTGCACTTCTGCTGTCTCCACCACAGGATCCAACTGGGTAATACCATCGACAACTTGAACTACTTCAGCAACAATAGATCCACGAGTTTGGTTGGTAGCTTGGTTCTTATTATATTCCACAAAGAAATCTCTAAAGGCCTTTGTATGTTTGACTCGATCTTCATAGATTCGAATCTCCTCTGCCTTCTTGTAGGTTTCTATCAAACATTCCAGAAATATTTGCTTGAAGTTCATTGTACTGGAAAAGCGTTCGCGGTTTGGACCTACGACAGGCTTTAAACATATCAGGTCGAAGTTGAGTTTCTTACTACCGACCATCTTCTTAATTAAGTCGGCAAAACCGCTCTCGGATCGGCCTGTTAAAAGAACTGTTAATGCATCCTTTTGTCGCATACTCAATTCGATAAGTTTAACAATATTTTCATTCCACCAGCCTTCCCAGGCGCGAGCCTCTTCCTTCTCAACTCCTTCCCCCGTCGCAGCAAGTATTCGTGCATCATGCCACCATCCTCCAGTGGAAAAAAGCTTTTGCGACTGCAATAAACCTATTGCAGAACCGTGCCATAGTTTCGTATTCGGAAGGGGACTGTTGAATACTAGTTCTCTGATTAATCTCTGCATGGTCATGTCAATTCAGGTGGCGCTCACGAGTATTGTCAAAGTCGTAAACATGTATCGATTTAATATCACCAATCGCTAAGAGTGGTGAGCTTCTCGTCCGAATTTCGAGATCTTACTGACCTGGGAGTTGTTTGTTTGCAACTGACCACCGATTAAGAGCTGTCAGCGTTTGGGCGGGTGCGGCTGGCTTGCCATTCCGATGGGCCGACATTCTATAGAATAAATCTCAAGTAAAAATAACAAGCAAAATGCTCGACATTTGAAGTATATTTGTGTGTAGACTCAATTAATAGCTATATTAATCTTCTAGAGTGAGATCGACCGTAGACTCTGCCACATTGTTAGAACAGAACTGATTAACTAATCACCTCGAAACAATACGCCTTGTCAAATTTGTCAGCCTTGGGTAGGATTCCTCGCCGTCCAGCCCGGGAATTTCTAAACGCAGGGTAGCAAAACGCTAAACGAAAGGTACCACAACCTTGTAAGCAAGGTACTTCCAAACGACTAACCGGATTAGTTACGAAAACCTTTACATCCCTGCCAGATAGTGACAAGAGGTTTACCGGGTCACATGAGTTGAGTATATGAACCATAACGCGCAGATAAAAATTTACACGCACGTGATTACTGTAATGATAGAATTTATAAAAAAAAAGTTTAATTTACACGTATCCCTGTCTCAAGATTTAGTAATAAGTTATTTCTCCCATTTTATTAAAAAGTATTATGCTAGTAGCGCAAACATCATTGCAACACGTTTGATTTTATCGCGATGTTATTACTTTGTCAACGTCTTACCTACAATACCCACTTTGACTGCTTACTCTGACAATTGGCATCGATTTCATTCAGATTTTTCCGCAAAACTTCGCTCGCTATGGAACCCTCGACAAAACAGTTAT
>JAKRRZ010001020.1:0-14195 GCA_022627015.2 Podosphaera aphanis
TAATGTATATATACATTAATTTATTGTGTGGTGTGCCATCCATTATTTTAATGTATATAAGCATTAACTTGATGTATGCAAACAATAATCTAATGTATGTAAACATTAATCTAATGTATTTTTTCTGTACACATTATTTTAATGTATAGAAACATTAAATTAATGTTTTTTTCCCCGAGGGTCTGTGGTGTACGACGGGTTTCGCAGGCTTCTCTTTCTTAAAATAGGTCGCTACTAATTAAGGAGACGGGCATGTCCTGCAAGGGTCTCAGACAATGCAAGGGGCAATAATTGAAACTGAGCAACGTAAAATAAGGAACATAGAACACTGTATATATGGGATTCTCCTTGATCATAGTTAACCTTTCCTTTTCATAGTAAATTATAAACTACCATTGCTCATAAAAGTGCTCATTGCCTTCTGTAGTCAAACTGTGACATTATCTAGTGATATCATCTTATCCCTGCTGCCCTCATTAAAAACCAATGTACAATTTATGTACTATCTTGGAAAAGAGTAGCAACAAGGATTAAAATAATCATCGTTATAAATAAATAGAACTTTACTATTTATATATGCATTTACTTTATGCTTTGTAAATCTGTAACATACCCTCTATCAGGGGTTGAAAAGGTATAATTTTAAAGTGAGAAACACACTTTAAAATTATACCTTTTCAACCCCTGATAGATGGTAGATACAATGCACATGCATAATATTTATGTTCAGTATGTTCTTCATGATTCTAACATAAGAATTATGTTTTAGTAATACATTTATGTACATGCATAAATGTGTTGAATTTAGAACACTCATAATAATGCATAAACATTATGCATATGAAAAGTCTTTATTCTTACAGTTCGTCACCTATTATACAGGACATGCCCACTTGGTGTTATGCATGCATACGCATAGCATAGGCTATAGGGATTATACAGCTCACCAGCTTTTACATTACTGCCGGAATTATTACCGAAAACACATGACACAAATTACAGCATTCAGATATTTCTCAACATCATTGTAGTAAAATGGGACTACCCACCCCAGTGCCGCCTCTGCGATTATGTCTTCGATGCTCTCCCCATCGAGGCATCCCAAGCCTGAAAGGCTCGACAAGTTATAAATTGCGCAGCTTACACTCCCAATCCGTGCTCGCGCACATCTCCCCGACCACAGCAGAGAGTCTGTCGTCTTCACCAACGATGTCTGGCGTCACAGCTTACGAGTCAAGGATGGCGTGGCGAGCGAGGCAGGCTGATTTGCTGCGCCGTGGGAATGACATGACATCCACAGGAGTTGGCCGCCAACGGTTTTGGAAGGAAGTTTCCGTGCGGGAGGTTGACGGTAAGAAAATCCCCCCCTCCTTTCCCTACGAGAAGAGAACAAACATCTGAGACTTACAACTCGGCGTTAGGAAGCCTGGTAGTCCACTTAGATAAGCGCCCCGTGCGGCGCTCGAATTCCCAGATCCTCGCCATTCCTCGCACCAAACCTCATCTAGCAACTGCCGTAGCCATGGAATGGGATGCGCTAATCTCAGCAAAACAAGCGCTCAAGCACCACCTGATCCCGCTGACCAGCCTTTGTTCTCGTGCCCTCGATATTGGAGACTCAGATGCGTCTTCGCATGACCAGGGTGCTATCCGTCGCAGTATTTGCGATGCGCTTATCCGGTATCTAGATACGGACTCACTTCTCTGCTGGGCACCACTCCCTGCCGCAGACCCCCCAGGCTATGAGGCACATCCCTCGCGCACTGAACCGTTACGGGTTCTACAACAGCGTGCTGCAGAACCTATTCTGACCTTCCTTCAGAAACATGTTTGGCCTGGTGTCCAGATTCAACCAGTTTTGGACGAAAATAGCATTCTTCCTACGCCGCAAAGTCCCAAGACACGCGAGATGATTTGCACGTGGATGCAAGAACTTGATGCATGGGATTTAGCGGCGTTGGAAAGAGGGGTTTTAGCTGCAAAAGGATTGTTAGTTGCTGCCAGGCTACTGGTCGAGTGGAGTGAAAACTTATTGCATTTACGCGAGAGCACCAAAGCAAAGAGCTTTGGCGTAGAAAAAGCTGCATCTGTGGCCAGCCTTGAAGTAGAATGGCAAATAGCCATGTGGGGTGCTGTCGAAGATACACACGATGTAGAACGAGAGGACCTCAGGAGACAACTTGGCAGCGTTATTTTATTAAGTAGTGGAAGCAATGAGGTGTCGAGTATTAAGACACGGAGTTATGAAAGGACAATGGACTTGTAAATGATACCCATGGATTATCGGCGTTATGATCTTTATCGATATATGTTTCTTTTGTCGCATACGGAAAACATACATATTAGTTGTATTTATAGAGTTGACTTAACTCTCTAGCTTTATTTCAACCTTTAATCTGAGTTTTTACCCGTCCATCATTTCATCTCCTCATAAAAGCTCTTTGATCAGACACCTAAGAACCTTTTCAATTATATTTCACGAAATGTCTTCGATTCCCCAAAACCTGATGCAAGGATTAAATACTGAAAATATCATTCTAGAGCCACGTCGCCAAAGCCCGAATAAGAAGGGTAAAGAACCAGGCTCACAATCGCTAGCCTTAACAGCAGGCCAGTCGAGTTACAGGGGACAATCGGAGAGGTTAAGACTAGAGTCCTGGAAGATAGTGCAGCTCAGGCTAACGCATGTACATATAATATAATGAATGCAAATCCTATGAGAAATAAAAAACCTGTTAACAAAAAAATCTGTTCCTTCGACGGAAAACACCACAGACCCTCAGGAAAAAAAACATTAATTTAATGTTTCTATATATTAAAATAATGTGTGCAGAAAAAATACATTAGATTAATGTTTACATACATTAGATTATTGTTTGCATACATCAAGTTAATGCTTATATACATTAAAATAATGGATGGCACACCACACAATAAATTAATGTATATATACATTAAAAAGCCGTCCGGAGGGTCCGTGGTGAATGGTATTGACATGACAATCGACATTCCAGACGGTAAACTCCCGCGTGTAGTCCCAATGTCAAGATTATCAGAAAAAGAAGTAGAAGGAGCGAAGAAGCAAACTGACCAACTCCTTGAAAAAGGGTGGATCGCAGATGCAAAGCTCAAGCTCCAGCAAACGTTCTTTTCGTCAAAAACCCTCACACTCAAGAGTTAAGAATGTGCATGGACTATCGTCGGATCAATGCCCTGACTGTGAAAGACAAGTACCCTGTACCTAACATCAACAATCTTTTTGACAAACTTCGTGGAGCTAAATACTTTACGCGACTCGACATCATCCCAGCGTATGACATGATACGTATAGCACCAGGGCATGAATGGAAAACGGCTTTTCGAACGCCAGACGGCTACTTCGAATGGTTGGTTATGCCATTTGGGCTCTCAAATTCACCCTCAACATGGTAATCGTTCATCGATCAAGTTTTCGAGACTATGGCGATGGGATCGTTTCATACGTCGACGATTTTCTAATATATGCGCAATCCAAACAAGAACTTCATCGCCGCACTGCCGTCGTCCTCGAAAAATTAATCCAAAACAACTTGTACTGCAAACTCTCAAAATGTGCATTTGAATTACAAGAAGTCGATTTTTTTAGGCTTCGTAATCTCGGAAGACGGCCTTAAGATTAGTCCTAATAGAATTGAAACAATAACGAAATGGCCAATACCACAAATCTACAACAGCTACAACAGCTATAACAGCTACAACAGTTCTTAGGATTCACCAATTTTTACAGGCGATTTATTTCTTAACCCTGTGAAAGATGTGCTGGCATGTCTAACTTGCTAAAAAAAGAAGCCACACAAAAACCTTTTGACTTCAATGCAAACGCACTTCTATCCTTTAATGATATTAAACAAAGTTTCGCCGACTTTCCCATCTTGCAACAATGGGACCCAAATTTACCAAGAATATTAGAAACGGATGCCTCCGGCGGTGGAATCTTCGGCATATCATCACAAAGGCATAATGGAGTAAAAAGACCTGTAGCTTTCTGGAGTAGAAAACTACAACCCGAAGAAACTCGGTATGGTACACCAGATCAAGAACTTCTTGCCGTGGTTGACGCCTTGATGCACTTCCGCGTATACTTAGAAGAAGCACAACACAAGATACTAATATACAGCGATCATGCCAACCTTCAATACTTCAAATCAACCGTTAGATCAAATCGACGATAATCCGGCTACAAAGAAAAATTGGCCGCTTACGATTTTGATATTTACCACTGCCAAGGAAATAAAAACCCAGCTGACGCACCATCTAGGCGGCCCGACTACATGGTCAAATCTTAGGATGGCTTAACTATCTGAGGACTAAATTTAAAGGATGACACTACATGTAGTAATAACTTACATATCAACGCTTTAGTTTCAGAAGAGTTCAAACCCAAAATGGAAAATGCGCTGGAGATTGACAAATTTGCCTCAAATCTGCTACAACGACAATTGCCCGACAATTGCCCGAAGATTGGCATTTAGAAGACGAGGCGTTGTGGTATAAACTCAACAAATTGTTTATCCCCAAATCTCTTCGAATAAGAGCAAAGGAGCTGAGCCATGACAGCCCTCTTGCCGGTCATTGGGGTACCGCCAGAACAACAGAATTGGCACAACGTAACTACTACTGGCCAGGTATGATACAAGATATTCAAAATTAGGTTGCAGGACGTCAAATCTACGCACGCACCAAATCTAAAACACACAAACAATGTGACGGTCCTGAAGCAGTTGGCAGGTGTGACGGATCGCCCTTTTTGGGTAGTCAGGTGACCAGGTGTTGATCATTCCTTATTTGTATTAGTATGTATTGTTACATTCATGTACATATTATCTGATGCGCTCTCGCACTCCTCTCTTTAGCTTTAATATTCTAAGGAATATAATTTAGTCGTACACAAATTGGCATTTGGACCGTAAGGTCACAGCAGGGGCTTAACTTAGTGGGAACGGTTAATGATATTTATTTCCTCTCCACAGAAATAAATATCATTAACCGTTCCCACTAAGTTAAGCCCCTGCCAACTGCTTCAGGACCGTCACAGATATTTATTTCTGTCCGCTCACGAAAGTACACCATTTTATTTTTATTTTCTATCTACACTCTCACGACGACCGTCTCCGAAATGAAAACTTATCAAAAACCCCATGTCTGATTCCGAGTCAGATGCCGGACTTCTGGAGCTTCGACAAGAGCTGGACGGGCTCCGACAGCAGATTACCGCCCTCCAGCAGGCACAGATCCCTCTTCCTACGACGCCATCAGTCACGATAATCAAAGATCCAGGAGCCCCCAACGGAGTCCAATTCAGACCCACTCCTCTGCCGGAATACGATGGCAATAAACTCAACTACCCGGGTAGGAGACAGGCGGTGTTGGATATTTTCAGGATGGACTGGAATAACTTCGGCTATACAGATACTAGAGCGTTCCTACTAATAAACACGGCCTTGAAGGGTGAAGCCCGGACGAAGGCAGGGCCGTTCTACGAGACCGGCGGCATTGACAGAAATAAATATCTGTGACGGTCCTGAAGCAGTTAGCACGGGCTTAACTTAGTGGGAACGGTTAATGATATTTATTTCTGTGGAGAGGAAATCTTGAGACGGGAGATGGCGTCCTATTTACATTACAAATTGGCCCACCCCTTGCTCCCTCTACGTTCTGTTCCAACCCATCACGTGCTGTAGCGTCGACCGAGCAAACTGAGCAAACTCCCCTCGTGTTCCTGCATCTTCCACCCCGTGCCATGGCGTCAACGTTACCGGGACAAGCATCCTTCTCAGCCCGCTGCTTCCGACGTGCCGAGCGAAGATCATTGTCTACTAGTATAGTTTCCGCCGGTGACGTCAATCCCACGTGGGCCTTCGGGTTGCCCAGAGAGGCTCGCGTTGCATAACGTGAGCTTCAGGATGCATTCGGACTATCGGCCGTTACAAACAACATGGGACACTCAATCCTCTACCAGTCCCCGAAGGAAGGTGGTCAAGAGTCGCCATGGACTTCATCACAGATTTGCCAAAATCGAAAAGTGGTAATACCGCTATTCTCACGTGCATCGATGCAGCAACTAGACGGGGTCGATCCATACCATGCAAACTCGCAGGTCTTACCGCTGAAAAAACAGCTAAACTAATTCGCAAAAACTTGATCAGGCAACATGGTATTCCCAAAGTCTTCATTACAGACCGCGGGCAACAATATATCAACAAATTCTGGAAGCAAATTGGCACATTGATGGGATTTCAAAACATACCTACTACTACAGCTTACCAGCAAGGTAACGGTCTCGCAGAAAGAATACACCATCGGGGTAATATCTCCGAGCGTATGTCAATCTGGAACAAAACGATTGGGACGAATACCCAGATCTCTGCGAATTTTCATGGGACAATTCAAAGCACGCCGTGACTGGTTTGACCCCATTCTACGCTGATCAAGGTTATTTACCGAACTCTCAAATTGTAAATGAAGAGCCTGGAGAACCAATCACTTGTGAAAGTGCAGCTATACACGCTCAAAAATTGATCGATACAAAGACCAAATTTAAAACCACAATGGTAAACGAAAATAAAAAAATGAAACATTACTATGACAGAAAGCGCATTGAAATGGATATTCAGGTCGGCGATTGGGTCATATTGAGAACCACCCACATCAAGACAAAACGCCCATGCAAAAAACTTGCTGAAAAGCAAATTGATCCCTTTAAAGTGCCGAGAAAAGTCACCGATCTAACTTATCAACTAAATTTAAAAAATTTAAAAGGCAAAATACACGTCTTTCACGTTGAAAAACTTGAAAAAGCTACACTCCCACAATTAAATCAACAAGAATGTGAAAGGACTTTACGGTAGCCGTTCGCAAGCGTATGTCTAAAAAAGAATCTATATTCTATCTAAGGAAGAAAAATGTAACTCTAAGAGTTCTCGATATATATAAACTACAACGCGTTGTGTCCTAAGCGATACTCTGCATACGCGACGACGAGTGACCATTCCGAAATAAGAAATCGCGTCTAGCATGGGCCGGATACATCCGGTTCTATCCCAAGAAGGCAACAGCCTGTGACAAAGAATATGGGATGAAGAGGTTTGTTAATGATGAAAAATATTTTAAATCAATCAAAGACATAACAAACTCCAAAGTTAAAAATGAGGTTTTCGAATACGAAGTTAGGTGGAGCGAGGATTCCAAAGAATGGATTCCAATGGATGAACTTGATGGTGAAGGATTAGAAATACAAGCATTTCATGATAGGTACCCTGAAAAAGAGCGGCCAGAAAGCATGACATTATACAGACATGTAAGAACACGTAAGCCGCCAACTCGATATGATGGATCGTGATCGGGACGATCACTTGAGAGGAGGGAGGATTGTCAAGTATGAAGGCACGGAGTTATGAAAGGACAATGGACTTGGAAATGATACCCACGGAGTATCGGCGCTAAGATCTTTATCGATATATGTTTCTTTTGTCGCTTACGGAAAACGTACATACAGTAGCTCACAAAACTGGCCAACCAAATCACAAATTCTGATATCTTTGATGATAACTTCACAACATGACCTTATAAAATAAAATCTCTAATATATTGGGAATCATTGCTTATTTCTCTACAAGTAGCACCTTTTTTAATTTGAAAAATATGAGAATTGTACATTTTATATGAGTCTTCGCATCACCGATTCTTTGGCCACTTTTGTGAGCATGTTTTAGAGACTTGAACCTTTGAATCACAGCCCAGAAAATCTTCCCATTCTCATAAAGCTTACATTTTTTCTTGGATATCCCTTTTTCTGCGTCTGGAGATTCCTATGAATCAATAAATCTATCAAATTGTCCTCTATTTACATTTAGATGGTAAAGAATAGACATGATGATTAGGTTTTGACTGAATCATAGTTAACTGAATCTCAGTTGGATCGGATCGAAAAAAACGAGTATAATTTTGAGCTGATGACTTATAAAATCTAGAATTTCATGGAAATAACAAGAATAGTAGAGCCTGAACTTGCTTCTAATGGAAAGATTCGACCTCCTGAAACAACAATTCATTCTTACCTCCAACAGATCTTCAATTTTTCTTTTAAAATTTGATCAATTGTGATCGAGAATTACAGGTCAATTTATCACTCAAAATATTTTGCAATCTGATGACGGAATGACGAAGCTATCACCAGATCAAGTTACTTCCATTACCTCATTACTAAATGACGGCAAATCAACGCGAGAAGTTGCCCAAATAATAGGATGTTGTAAAACTACGGTCGAAAATTATCGGAAGGATATGATTACTGAATTACCAGTTCCAAAGTCAGGCCGACCGCGGAAGCTCACGTCAAGAGACAAGCGAGCCATCGCGCGCTCGATGGTAAATGGCAGCGTTAAAACGGCAGTTGAAATGACAAGGTTGATCAATAATGAAAGAGAATACAAAGTTTCACCAGAAACTATTCGGCGTGCTCTGAAACAAGAAGGTTTGAAAGCGTTCAAAAAGAAAAAAAACCACTTCTATCAAAAGCTCACCGAATAGCCCGTTTGAAATGGGCGTTGGATCACAAAAACTGGACAATTGATGATTGGAAAAGGGTTATTTAGTCAGATGAGACCAAAATAAACCGGATCAACAGTGATGGTATTAGATATTCTTGGGGAAAAGACCACAATAGTCTCAGTCCGGCAACAGTGGAAGAGACGCTTAAATTTGGAGGAGGCAACCTAATGATTTGGAGATGTATGTCTTGGTTCGGCGTCGGTGGGATGAGTCGTGTAGTAGGCAGGATGAATTCTGAACTGTTAAAGATACCTGTACTTTTATTATTTATCACTTCGTTGTTATTCTAACTACGGAGGAATATGAGATATATATACATGAATACATGAATACATGTATGTCCATGGGTCGGATGGTGGTGTGGTACACCGCCTGGGCCGTTCTCCCAAGTAGAGTCTGGGCAGCTTGGACACATGCCCCACTCGAGATAGGAGAAAGCTGGTTCGAATCTAGTAAGACCCGTTAACCACACTCTCTCGCGATGGTGTTTTTCTCATAGCTTGATGAAAGCATGTTCAAATAACCATTGGTTTTTCCCGCTTTTCCCTGTGGTGGGTATTCACGGAAGAGGTTACATGTCGCAAGACGTTATCCTCGTAGTGGTATCTGCAAATGAAACCTGAGTATGAGTGTTCCAGAACGTCAAAATGAGTCATTCTTTGAGAAACACACCTTCCGTAGTCATACGTGTCATAGCTTCAGGCTGCATACACAAGAACGATTAAAAAAAAAAAAAAAATGTATGTCTATATTTGACGCCGATTTTCCTCCCTCGGTACGATCTGTGTAACCCTGTCCGATGGGAGGGGCGTGGGTATGCCTGCACTTGTGTACCAGCACATCATGCATTATAAGAGCCCTACTAAAGACCATCCTTGTCGATATGCCGCTAAGCGTTTTCTAACACTTCCCCTCGTCTAGCGCATTTGATATGTTCGGACAATCGGTGGTGTATTTGTTTCACTAGAGGTTTTGTCATAATATCGGCTAGGTTGTTTGCTGAGTTAACACGCAGGAGTTTGAATTCGCCGGAGTTGTACTTTTCTCGAACAAAATGATAGTGGACATCTATATGTTTTGATCGATTATGGATTCGAGGGTTTTTCACTAACTCTTTTGCACCATCATTATCTGCGTATAGTAGTGTATCATAATTTTGATGGAGTTGTTCTAGACCACATTTTGTCCATGCAATTTGGCGAGCAGCTAATGGCATTGCCATATATTCAGCTTCTGTTGTGGATAATGCAACAGATCTCTGTTGCTTGCTATTCCAAGAGATTGTAGCTTCTCCAAGCCGAAGTACGTATCCCGAGGTTGATCTTCTAGTGTGAGGATCGTCAGCATAAGACGCGTCCGCAAATACTTGAAGGGTTTTGCTCGATTCAAATGGGTATAGAAGATCCCAATTTGTGGTTCCGGCTAAATATCGAAGAGTTCTTTTTGCAGCTCGAAGATGTGTTTCATTTGGACAGGATGAGAATTGACTTAACAGTGTTACTGTATAGGCTAAGTCGGGTCGACTCCCTATCACGAGGTACATAAGTGATCCAACTATGGCTTGATATTCTTTGACGTTTTTTAGTCGCTCTTCCTCGATGCCTTTATAGAGAGTTATATTTGGGTCAAGGGGTGTACTTATTTTATGCGCGTCGTTGAAACCAAAGCGTTCTAGGATTCTTTTGGAGTAACCTTGTTGAGACAGGCGAATTCCTTTTTGGTCTAGTTTGATTTCCAGTCCAAGAATGTAATTTGCGATACCTAAGTCTTTACATTCGAAATCTTTTCTAATCGAGGTTTTTAGGTTTTCACGAAAATTATTGTTTGGTCCGAAGATTAATATGTCGTCAACGTATATAGCGATGAAGATTTTTTCGGTAGGGTGAATGAAAACACATGGATCAAAAGTGGCTATTTCGAAATTCTTTTGCTGTAAAGAATTTGAGATGCAGGAATACCATTCTCGGCCTGACTGTTTCAGGCCATAAATGCATTTCTTGAGCATTACGCATTTTTCTGGAGTTCTAAGTCCTGGTGGGAGTTCCATATATATTTCCTCCTTTAATGTCCCATAAAGGTAAGCAGAGTTTACATCCATTTGTTGGGGTGTCCAATGATGTTGTGAAGCGATTCGAAGAAGAATTCTTAAACTATCATACCGTGCGACAGGAGCAAAGGTTTCGTCGAAGTCATGTCCAGGAAGTTGACTGAATCCTTGGGCCACTAATCGAGCTTTATATCTTTCAACCGACCCATCAGCGTTGCGTTTTATTTTGAATATCCATTTTGATCCAACAACGTTACGGTTTTGGGGGCGTGGCACTTCATCCCAGGTATGATTTTGGGCTAGTGACTGTAATTCCTTTTTAATTGCATTTTCCCAGTGATTTTTTTCGAGCCCAGATAAAGCTTCACTTATAGTTTTAGGCTCCTTGTTTATTTCTGATGCTACGTGTGCCGCTAATGCTATGGCATAGCATTCTACCTCGTTTTGAAGATTTTCAACTTTTACTAAGCGTCCTAAATCATGGTCGTGTTCTTCTCTCGTTCGTAGAGTGGGTCCGTGACTAACGGGCGAGCCAAGTCGTTTGATTGGTTTTGAGGATCTTTTGGGTCTCCCTTCTGGTTTTGGTGATTCTAAAAATGCACCGGGTAGGTCTGAGATTTCATCCTGGTGGTCAGATGGATCAGGTTGTTGCCAAAGAATTTCTGTGAGTAGTTGGTTTGAGATTTCTCTTTCGTGATTGTTCGACTCGGGTATGTTTTCCTGTGTTTCAGTTGTGGTTTGCTGGTCGTCTTGATGCGGGTATATTTCAATATTGTTTTGATCTTTCTGGGTGTCATTTCTTATGCCAAAGTTAATTGTTACTTCCCCTGAATCTTTGGGCGCAAACTTGACGGTAGAAGATTCGATGACTTTTTGTTGAGATGGTATATATACTCGAAAGATTTTATTGCTATTTGTATACCCCATAAATTTGCCCTCTAATGCCCTGGGGATAAGTTTTGTATGTCACGAAATGGAGTCGTGATTGATCAATCAAACGAAGTTATCGAAGTCTATTCTGATTCTCTAAAATAATCATAAAAAAAGTACTAAATGCGACGCGGTCGCGAAGGATTTATGATACATGGACATTTTACAACGGGGGTCTTAGCGTCTCCTAAGATCAACATGAAATATGGAACCCCTAAGTACTGTGTAGGGAATTCACACCCTTGAGCCCGTAACATTGTACCTGGACGGCGCGAGTCCTTGTGTATATGAATGTAGCATTTTGTACCAAAAGGTTGAAGATGATTGATAGATGGTTTTTCTTTATATAGGGCTTCATACGGTGTTATGCCAGTGGGAAAACGCGAGTGCGGGAGGCGGTTTTTGAGGTAGCAGGCGGTTGATATTGCTTCTGCCCAAAGGTTTGGGTTTTGATTTATTATCATGGTTCTGGCCATAGTGGTTATTGTTTGATTAAAACGCTCTGCTATACCATTTCTTTCGTGTTCATATGGCGGTGAGAATTCATGAACTATTCCTTTTGAATTGAAATATGATTTAACGGCTTTGTTATCGAATTCTCCCCCATGGTCGGTTCTCCATTTTTTAATTTTGTGGTTGAATTGAGTTTGGAGGAAAATGATGAAGTTGATGATGAATTCAGTTGATTCGTCTTTAGTGCGGAGGAATTTTACCCAAGATAAGCGGGTGAAGCTGTCAATGAAAGATATATAGTAAAACTTTCCTCCCATAGACGGGTTGGAGAATTTGCCAGATAGATCAGTATGGATTAGTTCAAATGGTTGAGTGGATTTTTCGCCGATAGGTTTTGGAACGAAATGTTTAGATTTGGAAACTTCACATGAGGAACAATGAAAATTGGGTGGGAGGGATGGTATTTTTGAATCAGTGTTGAAGATTTTTGTGGGATTTTTAATGATTGAAGGGCTGGGGTGTCCTAACGCTTCATGGAACTCAGAATAGGAGGAGAAAAGGGCATTGTTATATTGTGTTTGTACTATATGACATTTGCCTTCACACCTTGCCCATAGTACTTCGTTGCCTGATTGGTCTTTTAAGACGATGTCTCCCTCTTTTCCTTCCATTGTTACCCCTTTTTTACTAGCGATATTCCAATAAAATAGACGAGTGTTTCCAAAAGATGGTACATACAGTACGTCGTTTAAGATAGTGGTGCGTATCTGGTTTTTTCTGTTACGAAGGTTTAGACGTACTGTCCCTTTTCCGAAGATCGGGGTGGTTGAGTTGTTCGCGACCTCAACGTTGTGTCCCTGAAAAGGGGTTAGTTTGTCGAAGTCGGATTTGCACCCGGTCATGTGGGCTGACGCTCCTGTGTCAAAGACCCATCCAGTGTTTTTGGATTTTGATTGGAAATTTGCCACAAAAGATGTGTCCGGCCTGTACAATTCCCTGTCTTTCTCAAAAGTGACGTTGTTATCGTGCAGTTGTTTTGCTAATTTAGCCGAGTTTTTCATCTCTTTTTTCTTCAGATGTCGTTCGTGGAGAAAATTGCAAGTTTTGTACGTGTGGCCTGTGTATTGCCGATCACGAGCTTTGCAGTATGTGCAAATCAAGTCAGATGGATTTGACTGATTTGCGTCGTGAGTGACAAGGGCTCTGTTATCATCTGTTATCGTGATCTCACGGCTAATAGACATGTCCATTAACTTGACGGACACGTCATCATAGCTGGTGAGTTCTTTTATCAGGAGGTTTTCAACGATATTGTCAAATGAGGGAGGGAGGGATGAAAGAAGGAATGCCCCCTTAGCTTCTTCAGAGTGTGTTAGGTCTCTGAAGATTTTAGCCAAGGGTGTTTTGGCAGAAGAGGATCGGTTTTTTAAACGATTCCACGCGTCGTTAAACGTAGTAAGGAAATCATTGATGTTTTCCCCATCCTGGAGAGAAAGGTTGGTGATGGATTTGAGAAGAGAGATGGTGGAGTTTGGGGTTTCGCGGTCAAAACGTTGCTGCAGTTTGTCCCATGCTTCTTTAGCCGTCGGGTGGTCGATAACTATAGTTTGGAGGGACTCATCGACGGCATTCAGGATGGCAGCTCGAACGTGTTTGTTTGACAGTTTCCAATTTTCGTAGTCTGGAGAGTTGGTGTCATCGGGTCGTGGTGTTTCCCCAGTAAGTATTTCCCAGAAACCCATACTATCGAACGCGATTTGCCAACTACCAGCCCAACATCGGTAATTTTCGCTTCCTGTAAGGATTGGAAGTTTGTCGAATTTTAAGCTTGGTATTGGAGTGGAGAGTGGTTTCGATAAACTCGACTCTGCTTTAATTTCTGGCATGTTTTCTGAAAATTGGAAAGTGAGTATGAAGGATAAGTTACAGAGAGGGATTTCAGCGAACCGGGCTCATAACCTGTTAAAGATATCTGTACTTTTATTATTTATCACTTCGTTGTTATTCTAACTACGGAGGAATATGAGATATATATACATGAATACATGAATACAGTCAAACCTCGGATAACTTAGTCTCGCATAACTTTATTCCTCACATAACTTAACTTTTTTTGCTAAACCGACTCGGTTTGGTGCATGTTTCTTATAACTTCATAACTTTACTAAATTTACTG
>JAKRRZ010001021.1:0-14172 GCA_022627015.2 Podosphaera aphanis
CTGAATATTCTCTTCATTTTGAATATTTTTTCAAGTATTTTTATAGCCCATTTCGAAATTTATTCAAAGAAGAAGAGTTTTGGTGTCCGGTTAGCCCATATGTCCGGTTAGCCCATACGTTACGTTAATATCTATCTAGAGAAAAAGGAAATCAGGTGATTTGTATTGATATGGTTTAGCGTATTTACCAACCTCACAACTTTGTAGAAAGGTTAGTGTGTGCAGATCTTTGTGAGTGCACACCATTATCACAAGATTATCACATCCAAAGTTGGGTGTAATTAATTTCATGATAGCAATCATTTCAACAATAACTTCTCTTATCTACGACAAAGCCATCTATCCTCGAACTATACCTCGTACAGTGTCCACCACAACTTTATTGTAACAGAAAAAACAGCTTGCCGCTGTAGCATGTGGAGAAAGGCATTAGTAAAGCGGTCAAGCCTAGAGTATCACTTGTCAATGGTTGTCCTATGACCGTGTGACATCAATGATGCTTTTTCGAAAGAGAATCCTCCAAATAAACGAACTAGGAGACACCGATGAACCTGCTAACATGTCGTTTCTTTGAATATTGCTTACATGGAAATGATAGCTCACATCATTTCGTGATTGAGCACAGGAACCACTTCAACTAATCATCATTGTGCTGCTTTTTGGTGCCGTCAGATCATACCTCTACCACAATATCGTTGTATCTTCGTAACACCATTCAACACCATTCAACACCATGATTATCTTATTTATTTACACAATCTATCTTGCTCGACTGTGAGGTTGATGAAATACACTTTATTTTGAGTCTCGACAGGGCCATTTTTTCTGCACCCATCCATTGATTAGGTCTCTGATTGTACTCTCCGTATATCTCTCGACATCTGCTGAGGTATAGTTCTGGCCAACTTTATTAACGCTAGAGAGTATATAGGGCTGTAAGAAGCTTGAAAAAATCAAATCTACCACTTCAGGGTCTTTTTCTGCTGGAACTTTGACTTCCGAATAGACGAATTGCGGAACGGAACTTGACATGACTGGTGTGTGCAACACATCATCTCCATCGCAACCACCATCATCTAGGGTTACATAGCCACGAGATCTAAGCTGTTTCCTCGGTGCTGTAAGACTTGTTTTTTCCTCAGAATCACAATTATCTGAGATTTGTGTCCGAGAAGCACCTGAATTCTTTGACCCTTTGTACGGATTAAAAGGATCGTCTTTATAGAGAAGTTCGATCACATCCTTTGCGCTTTTGTAAGGAACATTCTTGATGTAATCAAAATGATCGTTTAAAGGTGTAGCAGCATAAGCCGAATCGCGAGTATAGGCGCCTTTGAAAATGTCGAAGCGCACAAAATACGAATTAAGAAGGATCATTCTCGAAGCCTTTACTCGATCAGATTTGATAACTGCTTCAGGGAACACTTCCTTGTCCAACCAACTCAGAATACTTTGATGACTGGGATATGGAGCTTTGAAAAAGAGATCTCGTGGGACACACCCAAAAGTAAAATCAAGGTCCATCGTTTTCCTCGCTTTATGGATCAACGCAGAAACGTTTCTTCCATGGTCTGTAGGAAATGTGCTGGTATTTAGACCGCTGTGGTATTGGTAGCCATTGACATTGGCGTCGATATACCTTCGCCGGAAAGATATATTGTCTATTGCTCTGGGGTTGGTTGTATTTTTTTCCCAGTCGATCGACATCCACCCAACCGTCTCCATATGACTACCACTCTGTATTCCATATGATCTCGAGTCATACTTTTTAAAGTCGCGCACATGAGTGTGGGCACCGAAGAATTGAATAGGCGTTTTCTTATTTTGGCTTCTGATGGCCCTATGGATAGTCTTATGTTCCAGGGAATTAAGTGGTGCGTGTGTTGCGACCACAAAGATATCTACATCTTCTCGGATAGCCTTTTGGAACCAATGCTCCTTGACGGCGTCTTCAACGCGCTGAACAACCGAGTTGTTGGCATTGCGGTCAAATTCATAGATAAAACCAAACGCTGCTATCTTGATTTCTTGATTCTTTGTCGAAAATACTCGGTAGCGCCGTGCCATTGGAACTTGCTTTCCTGTCTTTGGGTCTATAATGTCCAGATTGGAAGCAATGTAGTTTCCATTGGCACTTGGAATGGTTTTTGAAACTTCGGATACAACTGATTCAGAATCATAAAGCTCATGATTTCCTGAATTTAAAATGTCGAACTCTTGTTGGTTGAATAAGTCGTACGTGTATTGGCCTTTGGGGTTTGAGGCAGCATATAATCCACTACCATTTATTCGATCACCTGTGTCAACCACAAGGAGATCGACTCCCAAGCTATCGGCTTTCTCGCGCATCCGTTTGGTGAAGGAGATATAATCACCCCAATCCGCTGAGTACTGAGGCCTACAAGTTTTTGATACGAATGAGTCATTCACTCCGACGGATGATAAGATGGGTAGGCTTACTCTTGAAGATGCCCGGACAACCAGCCATGAGTATCTGTAGTATGTAGAAAGTTCAACTTTCCCCACTGCAAACTTCTCGAAGGGTAGGAAGTTGGCCGTCTGGCTTCTGGCTGCTCAGCCACGGTTAGAGCCACAAATATTGACGTCAAAAAATATCTTTTCATTTCACTTCTTTGTCACATACACGACAACAAGGTTGAAAAATAAGAAGGGGCACCTTTGAATTGTAGCTGAGTTGATTCATATTGGAGTGACTACAAGTAGAGTATATTTATTTGACGATTTTTCGACCTTCATCCTTGATAACTGAATCGTTCATGCTCCATCTACTCGACAAATTACCATTCTTGTCAAAAGAGATATTCATTTCCAGTACAAGAAATAGATTGTTATCCTTGATACTATTCGGTTTTATAATGAGCGAAGTGACCGAAATAGGTGCGAGGGGAGGCATCCTTTTAGCATCATGAAGGTCCACTCTCTTTGATGACATTTCCCAAGCTACTTACCGAGACATTTTCTTCTGTGGACTTGGGATATTGAAAGACACGGCTCGACGCGATATCCGTGACTCTCTTTTTAGGCGAAGGATTGACGGATAAGAAATTGGCCGGGATTCGTATTGTGGACATCTTATCGGCCGATGATAATTGAAATAACATGCAGCCGATATGCGACGTAGGCAACTTCATTGCAAGCAAGATTTTTGGTTCGACTTTTTAAACTTTACGTCTGTCGCCAATTTTGATCGAGGTTGCTGAAACAACCAAAAAGGGTTTTGTCCACGAATTTTAGATATAGCGGACCACCCTATTTTGTTGCTGTTCCCGTTTTCTACGGATAATTTGCCAACGTTAAATTTATCCCAAGTGACTGACACTAAGTTCTACCTTTTTCATGAGATTAGACTCTCTTGAGTTAGCTTGTGCTTCCATTTTCATCAGCAGCCTCATGCTATCTGGATTAAGCTTTGTCTCTGTTGTGATCTTCACTTACGATCGAGATCGCCACATCATTATCCGAGAATCGGTCATCCCCAATTGGTTGATCACTAGTGTCGATGTATACACGTTATCGATCGAACCACCCATAGAGCTGAGTTAAGTTGGTTAAGTTGTTGAGTTTACCTAACACTGGTTGTAGAAGCACAGATCAGCCTGGCATGTATATAGCTAGCTCACCTTCCATCCATCATTTAACTTATCACTATTTTTACTCAATCACACACACCTTACCCTATACACATCCCTAAGTAACTATCTTCCATCCTTCTACTTTCAGTCACACATAGTCCCACACATCCCAAGTAAAACGGTCTCTTCAGCCTTAAGACAACGGCTGTTCATCAAAATTCGACTCATGATAGATATTCTCAAAGAATTGGTTACCTGGATCTTCGATTTAAATCCGCGAAGAATCAGTAGGCAGTTATTATTATTCTCTTCTACCGTAAATTTTGTGTCGCCATCATATTCGGACCTAGAATTTTCAGGATCTCCTAATTAATTTCGAATAGGCCTCGCATAGAAGGTCAAATTATAAACCTGTAAGCCCTGACATGTACCACCCTTGACAGGACGGCCAAACTCCACTTCTTCCCTTCTATGCTTCACAAACTCGGACTAATTCTACATTCACTTAATCTCCGCCGGATCTTGAAGTGAAGCATGGATTTCAGCCTGTGTATCCTCCCATGAGCCGCGATTTGTGATCCCAAGTCGAATGAATATCTCCGGTCTATACTGCCCCATATTTTTTGTCCGCCAATGGCATTCTCATTCCTCTTCTCTTCTCTGCTTCCTTCTTAGCTCCCATAATCTTCTCTTTTGGTGGCCAGGGTACCTCTGAATAACATAGATTGCAGGGAGATCTCATCACGTTTGTAGGATTTAGACGAGGTGGTTCATATACAATTCCCCCGAATCTGATATATATCTCACCCTACTCGTTTAATTTAGATTCGGCCCTCTTGGCGAAATACTATTAAATTTGACCAATCAGAATAATTGATAACGCTCACTAAAATGATAAAAAAGTTCTCAAGAAGTAGGGTCTCCACTAGTTATTATCACCAGGATATTTTGCAAGAATTACTGCTACCATCGTCTATGATTATTTGTTTGCCTGTGCTACATTGGAAGTTTCAAGAATATGGTTCATTGTTGGAATTTAAGGCTCTTGCTACTTTGATTTGTTCCCTTTATTTCCTTGTGGGTTTCCTGACAGAGGTCAATGCCAAGATTGATTGATTGATTGAATTGAATCGTAACAGGCACAAGCCCTGCACCCAGAAGGCGTAATACGTGTAGGTGATCCCTAAAGACTCAACACTACATACATTCTCTGACTATTGCTAGCCAGTGTTTGCTATTAAAAAAAAACAAAAAACAAAAAACAAAAGGACACAACTGTGCCAAAGGTTCGACGCCCTGCGCCTTCCCTTTCTTCTTCGCCGCGAACGTCTACGCAGCGGAGATTTTCCACGACGGTAACTCGACTTGCGCCGAAAACCATCGTCACGGACGAAGCCGTATTCCTCGCCTCCATAAGGAAGTGTAGCCAGTTTTGACAGTGGTGGCAGCACTTAACCGAACCGAAAAAACCTTGGCGCCCACAACACTCCCAAAGTTCAAAAATCCCCACGAAAAATCAGAACTCCCCGCCCCCTCCCTCCTTTCCCTTGCCAAAGTTCTTATCCTCCCATTTCTCGCCCGTATCCACTGATAAACCTGGCCTTCCAAAGCCATTCCAACCTCTCCAACTTTGCGCCCTCCGACTTTCTTCCTCCGTCGGGTATTCGTATCATCGTGGGACTGCAGTTAGAGGCCCGCCAAAGCAAGGCAAAAGATCGTAAAGGCCCGGCAAGCGAAGGTATCGGTAGGATTCGTATTTAGATACTTCGGGGGAAAGAAAGCGGCGGATTGGTAAAAGCGGCCTCTTCGGGTTGGAAAGTCTGGAGCTTCGGTGAACGCTGAATGAGGGAGATGAATTGATTGCGTCGGTAACGATTCGATTGCGACTCTTCTTGGCTATCTCAAATATGCAGCGAACATATTGAGTGTTTACAGCCGGCCCCGCGTGGAAGGTGAAGAGTTCGACTTTGCCAGCCGTCAATGCCAAGATATTGTTGTTTGATTTACCGAAGCTGTAAATAAGAAAGAGGATTCGGTTAAAATGACATCACTGATGACATAAAGATTCTGGTATCAATGATGATGTAATGTTTCTGACATCATTAGTTGTCAGTAAACCCTTGAGATCAAGTATGGCCCTGACGTCCATGGCTCTAAGGAACATGTATAAGTAGTAGATTGTTACGATTAGAAAGTCAATGAATTTAAATGCATATAATCCTTACTTTAAACAACATTCATCAATTGGGGATGTTGAAGAAGATATTCAAATCTAATCTCGCGGAGTTCCCAGTTCTAACCATTCTATTCGAAGGTATTCAAGGCACGCAAACCTTACGTCTTCGTCATGAATGAGAGAGTTCCTCTTGGGATGCCGGCCTCGTCGATTGATGGGAAGAGCTTCACCACGCACGAACAAATCCGCCCACAGATGAATCATTCGAGCTTTGAAGAGCTGGCCTTTGTTCTTAGAGATCTTGTCAGCGATGTCTGAAGCATCTGTCTTGCTGTTGCCATCTACAAGGTTTCTGAGATACGATTGGATCGCGACGTATCTTAGCAGTTCGAAGTTACTCAGAGTACTCAATGCTGTTGGATCCAAAAGTTGCTGCTCCAATTCTTCGATGGCATTGGATAATTCTGAAATCTTATATCCATAGATCATTGGAGATTGAGGCCCGTCACTGCTCTGAACTTGTGCTAAATGAGCTGGCTGAGATGTCGCCGTCACCGCAGACCTACACCAGCCAGCTAGGTTCCTATGGCCGTAATCTTTTGCGGCGCTTTCTAGCTCTCGTTTTCGCTTGTCCCTACATCCAGTAGTACGAAGGGAGCCCGTTTCATGTAAACCTTTCAGATAATCATCGTCGCCAGTCTCAAATTTCTTGATAGAGACGTTGAGTGGTAGATCGGGGAGATACTCGAAAATTCCAGTGTCGAAATCCACTGAATCTGTTGCCCTTACGTATTCTTCAGATCAGTCCTCCCTAGTCTTTGGTATCGTCTTCGAAATACTCCTCCACTAACGAGACATGAGCTGGGGTGTCTTCGTTTGTCAAATTGTCTTCATTAACGTTAGATACATGACAAGTCTAATTTGTTGAATAATCACCATTTCTAAAAACATTTGAACTCGTACTATCCGATAATCTTCTCTTTCGTGTTTTTAACTGTTACATTTCTCCTTCATTGAAACTTTTACAATATTCTAACGTCGGCTTCATACTTTTTTTTCACGCCTTAGCTGAACGCTTTCGTTGACCATTTTCTTGATCCTGGTCTGAACTTTTGAGCGTCGCGGCATTATTATCGGAATACCGTGTCTGGAAGTACTTCAAATTAACTAATTAAGTTATCCTAAGTTTTCGTGAGAGCATGAAAGCAGGAAACAATTAGGTAGAAAACGAATAGTGATTCCCAAGTATGTAGACACTACGTTGCGATGTAATTTTACCGACTGATTGTTTACTTTATTCTGCCCATGTAGACAAGCAAGGGGCACGGATACATCTAATTGGCCAGCAAAGTCGGGTCTACCGGGACCTGCATGGCGGGTCCTCGGCCACTACGGACGACGCCCCATAAGTCCAACCTTAACAATCTTTCATCGACGACAACTTTATAACCAAGGCGTAAATTCCAATTTGGATAATACAAAAGTCGTGGAGAGGCACTCATCGAACTTTCTCTCTCCGCGGAATTTAATCTTGTAAGTTTGTGGCTGACTAGTAGTCGTTGAAAAATAAGGCAAGTTTTGTGTCGCGACGATGTGCGACGCACAGAAGCTCGCGAAGAAGCAGAACTACCTTTCAGATGAAGGGAAGTTAAGCTGGGAAGACGCGCCGGGCGGTCGACATCGGAGTCTGACCAGGGCCAGAGAGGCACCACCATACCAAAAAAACGCGAACAAACGAAGTTCGATTCTCAGCGCTACAGGTACCGAAACAGTGCCCAGAGTCGTTGCCCCACGCTGCCCGTTTGATTGATTGATTGATTTTACGTCTACCTAGGCCCATGCGAAGCATGGACTCTGTTTATTTCCTAACGGGACAAAAGACGCCATGGAGTTACTCCTGGGCTTCAATAAAGTCTACAAATTTACAGGTGTGAGAGAGCGCGTTCCCATAGCTGCTCCTCGCAGATAAATTACAGATCCCGAATAAGGATGAGAACAGATTAATCGCGCCAACCACACACATCCTCCGTGCGCCGGACCAAACTCCCAACACCGTAACCTCCTCTGAGTGGCTTTTTTTTTTATAAAATCCGAAAGTGTTAAACGAAAACGAAATGTTTTATAGATGGGACTACGTTGGTGTGGTCCTGTTAGTCAGGCAAGGGGTCACAGGTGCATATGTCCGAGTAGAAACAGGTTTGTTTTTACCACTTATCCAACACGAGGCCTCCATCATGAGTGCCAAGGAGGTAAGGAAGTAGTTTATGTGAGGGATCACGAATACAAGGCGACGATTCGATAATGGAAAGTGATGTGCGATAATTTGTATAGGTGAAAGAAGATAACTAAAACGTTGCACGAACGAGACAGATAGGAATCCCGCACCCTTTTATACCGTAACTCCCAGACCCCCGTACAAGCAAACATCACAAACACCAACTCCGTCAATTAGCCCACGCGCCAGATCGACCCAGCTGATCAACAGCAAACGCGCAAATCCACATACTCAACAACGCTAAGACTAACCCCAGCCTGCGCTCCTACAGTTCCCCGAAATTGCCTAACCGACTACATCCCTTAAAATCCCTGACGAGGCTGTCTAAACCCTGACAGTTTAGAGGGGGGTCCTTGTGGGCGCCTGGCTCGCCTCTTGGCTATATGACAAAAAAAGACGTGTAGCGGAGCTTTGCGGTGCCCGCAGCGGCAGAAAATATTGGCATTCTGGTGTGAGAAACGTTCATGATGGTCCGCGAAATCCCCATGACCAGACCTTATAGCCAGGATTCGTCCTAGAGTGTCACGAGGAAGGCGAAGTTCTTTTGGGTTGCTGGGTGCCGTGTTGATCTCTAGAGGATGGTAAGTCTCTAATTGTGGAAGGAGGCATCTCCAGAGCCTGCCTGCTGCCTGTGGTACAAGCGACTTAACCCAGCGTTTTGATCCAGCATTAGAGTATGGAGTTTCTGATGCAAGGGGAAGGTAGTATGCTTCATTCGCTAACTTGTTTGCAACCACGTTTCCTGAGATAGATGAGTGACCCGGGACCCAACGGACTTTAATTTCACCTTGTGTGATGTGAGGTAGACGGAATCGTCGTTGCCATTCGGGTTCTAATTTAAGGAACTCATCGAAAACAGCCTGTGATGGGCCAGAGAAAGGAGTCAGTAAGCGGGAGGCGACTTCTTGGTTATCCTAAAATACCCAGAGATTTGTCGCGAATTTTGTAGTTGAAGAGGCCAGCGCAGACTTTGCTCCTTCTAAGGCCCCTATGGCTTCGGCGTCGAAGACTTCCACACTCTTGCCGAGAGGGTTGCTTTTCTGAAAGATTTGTATCCCTCCTTGGTAGGCCACGTAACCGGCGCCTGTGAGGCCGTCGGATTGTTTTGCGCCGTCTGTATATAGAACAATGCCACCAGAGGAAATTGTGCCCACGCTGCCCGTCCGAATCCGCGACCCGTGAAGAGACGGAAGTGTGACACGTGACTATAGAGAATGTATCCACGAGATACACGAACGCAGGTGCGAAGCCATGTCGTGCGAGGATCATGAGGACATTACCTACCCGTGGGAGCCGAGCGATCGATCTTCTTGAAAACGGGGTCTGTCCGCGAAATAAGGCGCGCCCAGATTGCCGTTGCGACGCGAGGTGTGAGAATATAACTTCATCTTTATCAATATGACGCGTGTTGGAGAGATAAACTAATTTCAGCCCAGCCCTTAATTATCGCTTGTTATGGCGAACACGTTAATACCATGTCTCAGATTGACCCTTGACACGGGTGACTACACCAACATCATCAATAAACATCTCCTAAGTTGTCCAGCAAACACATCGCCACGGAACGGCACAACTGTAATATCTAAATCGGGTTGAATGTTGTAATTATTCATATTTTACCAGTGTATATAGAAGTCCGCACGTCTAGGGGGAGATCACGTCTTTACATTGTTCTGATATCTCGTTTGACTTCTTCATCATCTATCTCAATATACAGAACATTCCCAACCTTTTCTTTTCCTATCTTTCTTCCCATTGTTGTTAGTATATACTTAACAAGTTCTGACACAAGGCTTGGTGCGAGTCGAGATGTCCGCTCGACGACGTCGCACACGCCCTCCCTGAGGGCGTGGGTCGACCGCTGACCACCCTCACCGTGACCGCTGCACACGAAGCTCATATGTCCGCTGGGAGATGGGAACGTACCGCGAGTTGACCAGCCTCTGGGGACCTATATGTAGTCCCCTCTGCGGTCGACCAACCAAGCGACCACCCCAGGGCCTGGATGACGTGCGCGCCAACGAGTGGGGGAAACGAGTTAGGGCATGTGCTGGGGGGGCGGATGCGCTGACGTGGATGAGTCGCGCAGGGTGTACATGTACCTAAGTCCACCTTGACGGGCCATTGTTCCCCGGACGTCAACCTACGCTACGTCACGAACGGCCGTACAGGCTAGGCAGACCGGATGCAAGGTGTCTAGGTGGGTGAAAAGATGGAGACGGAAAGTCGGGGAATGATCGCGGGTTCATTCGAGAGGGACTGTAGAGCCTGCAGGGGAGGGGTGGATGGGAGATAGTGCGCTATGGAAGCTTGGAAAGGGAATCAGTGGAATCGAACGCGCGCATCGCTCGCCGACAACCTGATGACTTATCTTGATGGCCTGTCTAGCGACGGGCCGGCGTTATTCTTTTGTCTTGTTCGGGCGACATTTGAGATCGCCCCCGCTCCCCCTTTCGTGGCTTCGAGCTGAAGAGGCTCACGATTCGGTGCATGATAATCCTGAGTTCCGCAGACCTAACGCCAGACGTTTTCCTAGCTTGTATGAGTGAGTGCGTAGATACCTGGCCGTGCTTGAGTCCACGGGGTAAGATAGATAGATGCCTAGAAGCGTGGTATATGTACCTGGTCTTGATGATCACATACATGTATCCTATGATAACGCTTTGAAAGGGACACTAATTACAGTTTTATTATCTTCTTGAACGAAAGCTAGAGCACGTCGAGTCATAGATTTTGAAAGAGGCTGCAGCTAGATAAATCTGCCATCGAATCTTTTACGGCTGGGATCGAATGGTTCAAGTATCCTTTTTTTCCAGGATTTGGTATTTCTAAAAAAAAGCTATGCTTCATCAGAGTCAGAGTCAGCAAACATATCAACTGCCCTCGGCCTCTTCACCCTAGGCTGAGAAGTAGGCTGCTCTTTCAAGTTTACTTTGGAAGCAGACATCTGGGCCGTGCTCGAGATCTCCATATTTAAATTTTGGTCCTCTACCATGGAATCTCCATCATCCATAGGCACCCCATCAAGTTCTTCATCTTCATCTTCAGCCATTGGTTCGCCATCGACATCGTCATCCATTGACTCTCCATCGAGATCATCATCCATACTCTCTCGACTAGTTTCGATGTTTTCTACCGCCGTGGCCTTAGTTTCAACAGCCTTCCATTTATTGTTACCTTTTTCTCTTTCTAAAGCTTTCTTTTCGCTCTCTCTCGCAGCTTTTTCTTGCTCCTCCCGGGCTGTCAAAGGTGGCTTATCAAACAAGCTGGCAAAAGCCTCTTGATTTTCGTGCGAGAATACGCACCATCCTTCCCAAAGTTTCAAGATATTTTCTACACTTCTTTTCCATTTTTCTGCCCTTAGTCGACCCCAATTCATCCTGCTCTCCATTCTCCCAAGCCCCTCAAAAACATGTCTCTGCTTGAGTGCTGCTTCAAAAAGTTGACGATACTTCCAAGCATGACGAACGCCAGACGTCGAGGAGCAAGATAGGATATCGCTGATAAGATAGAGGCCGATAAGGCTGGCTGCACTGGTGTCAGAATCTTCTTCCTCATCACTACCGAGGAGGTCCTTTTCTTTATCCTTTTTTCGTTCAGGGTTAGCAGAGGTATAAGCAAATGGCTTTTCAATATTAGAGATGATCATATGAACAACTTCATCGGCACCTCGACCTGCATGGAAGATTGCAAAGGCTGTTACCCGCGCAACGTCACCTTTCCGAAGAGTACCAGTTGTCGTGGGTAAGCGTGCGAGTAGATGAGTGAGCTTAGCTTTTTCCAGTGGATTGAGATAAAGTTTTTCATCTTCGGCAAACGAAGTTGTATCTGAAGGAGCCGTGCCTCCATGGTTCTGACGTCGCACACCTTCGTCTCCGGAATCATCTTCATTAGAGGAGTCATACTCTGAATCAGATACAAATTCCTCGAGTCTAGTAGTATATTCATAGGCTAAAGGCTGACTTGGTGCTTTCCATGCAGAGGAACCTTCAAATAAAGGAACATATTTCCCTTGGCCACGTTTAGTTTGAATTCCGGTCAATACTTCCCACAATCGCCAGCGATACCATGCTGCACCAGTACTTCGAGCATCCCATAACCAGGCCCATCTTTCTTCTTTCTGAACATCAGGCCTACTCATAAGAAGAGCTTCAAATTCAGGGCCATGAGTGAGGAGTGATTCAATGACTTTGTGGATGAGTCTAAGCTGCTTCAGATCTTGTGGGGCTTGTACTGGAACATAGAGTAAAGGTCCCGTACGTCCAGACCTAGCCGAATCATATGAGCTAGGTGGTGCGAACTTTCCTGGGTGAGAAGGAATGACTTGGGCGCGGGCAGCGACCGAAACATCTATAGCTTTTGCTCCAAAAGGTTGTGAGGCAAGAGCTGTGCCAAGGCTAGCCATGGAAATTGTCGAAGTGCTGGATAAGACAGCGGAAGAGAGATGCCTATGTAAACTGAGATAGTAGCCAAATCCAAGATATTTATTTTGTAATGAATTCACAACTGTGTCAATATCATTGGCGGCTGTTTCTCTTGCTAATGTGACGATTGCTGACATGGATTTTCTTTCAGAGTACACGGCCGGTCCAACAGGAGGAAGAATTTTGATATTTTCTACGGTTAACTTGGGTGGGATTAGTGCTTTAATAACAGCTGGACTTGTCCCTGGAGGCAGAGAAGCCAATTTTATGGTTGGCTTAGGAACAGCTCTCTCTTCCTCTCTGCTGCTTATTCGTTCATCATCATTTTGCAGGTTGAATGGCTTTTTTGAAGTCCCATCTTCAGGTTCATAGTCGTCAAATGCCAACAAGCCTTTGTCCACTTTATCGATTCTTTTTGGTGGGAATGTCGCGTTTTCATACGGTCTTTTTCGGAGCAAACTTGGAGGAGGGAGCCCTAAGCTTCCAGGTCCACTTATAGCTCGATTTCGTTCGCCGCCTAGGCCTCGCAGAGAGGAAGGTCCAGTAACTGATCCAGATCCAAGTCCATGGGTAAAGTTCCCTTTTGCTACACCACCAAATTCAGTTGCCCTTCCTACCCCACTCGCACTTCGGGCAGACTTTATATCCTGCTCCTCATTATCGAAGCTCTTGACAAAGTCTTCGTATACGGCTCGAGTCTCGGCTTCTTCTCGTTGGCGCTTGGCCTCGGCATCCGCTCGCTGGCGCTCAAAGAGCGATTTCTTAGTCGGCGCTTGAAGTTTATTTTCGACGTCAGGAAATCCTGCGACAGCCTTCTTTTCAGTGCTCATGATTTCATAATTTTCTGTACAAAATGTGTGTGGAATTAACTAAATCGACGTACAGCTTTACACTCTCAAAAGGCGCGGTCAGCAGCGTATTTTGTCGCATTTCTAAGGCTGAAATTGAAACACTTACTATTTAATCACATATATTTCATTACACAGCTTCAACCATATTCGTACCGCGTTAGTTTTTCTCAGCCATCTAACAAGATATTAAGAAATTTCTCATGTTCCGTTAGTAACATTGGCCTGGCAGCTAGATCGATACTCAATACGATGATGCTCGTTAGAATTGGGCGTGATGAATATAGTACGCTAAAATCGAGTCAAACTTAAATCGCAGAATTACGACTACCCGCACCGTCCAGGATATATGATAACTACATTCTAGCTATGATAACATTATGTTACCAAATAAATGGTCTGATAAGGATAAATGCTCTGGAATTCCAAGAGAAGTAGGGCCAATGGCAAGTATCACGTAGATTCCTATGTACTGAATTCGTCGTGCTAGCGAACAGTCGACGACGGACTCCAAGAGTCGTATTCTATCTATTCCAGCTTATCTATAGCTACTGGTCACCTCAAATTACCCCAAAAATTCCACTGACCTAGATATCGAGTGGTTAACGGCGGGAATGTAAGATGATTTAATTGTGGACCAGCTAAACCTAAATGAAAACGACACGTGGTGCCATCGGCACCAACGGAGCTCGTAGCCTCGCGACCTCATCACCATATGGCTGGCAAAGGCGAACTCTTCACCTTCACGCGGTGCCGGCTGTAAACGCTCAGTATGTTCGCATATCTGGGATAGCCAAGAAGAGTCGCAATCTTTCCCTTCAGGATCCCCATTCATCCACGCGGGTCTCGGTCGGCT
>JAKRRZ010001022.1:0-14152 GCA_022627015.2 Podosphaera aphanis
CTCCTATCTCATGACTGCGACCCGCGCCCACTATCTGTAACCATCTGTCTCATCTCAGAGTATGCACGTCGGTATCGGCCCCAGATGACTCCGAACGCGCTAGTCGCGTTTCGCAATTTCACTATACGGTATGCATTCGGCTAATATTTCTCCCGTACGTGAAGAAATTTAAGTACAAAATTCGAGGATGATCGATAGTAAGTGTCTATTGTTAGTCATTCTTTGACTGACGGACGACGTGTCGTTGGAAATGTCGCGTATAATAATGCATTAACAATCCAAGTTTTACATATCAGGTTCATAACTTTGAATCTTGACCAATCTAGATTTTTCATCGATTATTCTCTTAATTTGGAGTCTAAAATGATGATCTGGGTGTATCTGTAGCCACTTTTGAAAATTGCAGATCGTGAGTCCATGATGGAAATTGGTGTGGCACATTATCTTGGGAAGTTTTATGAAGAATGGAATTAAAAATTCTGACTAGTGTAAATCTATCGCTGTCGGTAGCCTGTTAGCAGATAATTCATTATTCTCACTTAACCACTCGCCAAAACCTGTCGTTATTTTCTGAATCTTTGGCGCTCAAAGTGTGAGAGGCCTGTCCTCGAATAACTCAGAGTGAAGGTTCAATAAAATCAATTAAGAAGTGCGTGACGTCTATCTGCGCAATCAAGCAACTATATATACATCTACAATCCGATTCTACAAGTTTCCTCCAGTTTCCACAAGTTTCCAGAACTTGCCCGACCCAAGGGTAGCTCGACGCCTCTAGAAGAATCCTTAACGCCAAACACCATCTTATCAGACGCACATCATTATCTCGCTAAGGCCCGTGTGTCATTAACTCGCTAAACAATTCAAGGGGCTCTTAAGCGAGAGTGGAACAAAACTACAAGGGCCAGAGCCCGAGTCCCCAACAAGGGTCCTAACCCTCACACAAACCATGTGAATTTGATTTCATTAGCCTGATTTGGCCCCTTAATGGCCCATGCAGGAAACTATCAAACTTTTAATTTACATAGGAGGAAACCTTTTCTGTGAAAACCCCCCCTCTAGCTACCTGGAAAAGTTCTGTAGATTTCAGGTTTCACTCCGGGAAGTGCGATGTACTGTTTTGCCCAGTACGGATTCTATTGGACTTAGTGATATATAATTGATAGAAACATATAACAAAAGAATATATTCAATATATAAAGATGTTTTGTATACGGTTATGATTTTTTTCCGATCTTTTTGGTGTAGAGGCACTATCTCATCTCACGACTTACATACAAAGACGATATATAAAAATCATTGTTTCCAAGCTTCTTTCTAATACTATCCTACTCTACTCTCCATTCTAGAGACAGCTTCCATCTCAGACAAGCTTGTAACCATTTCAAGATATCTCTCACATGACCTGAATCGCGTAACCACTTTACAGGGCAGTAGCCTGATACATCTCGGAACACAAATGACTTGAACGATACTCAAGTCAAATAGATTCCTTCAAGTCAGACGCTCTCTCCCTTCTCTCTCCAGCACCCGCCTCTCCACTTCCTCGGCCAACCGAAACTGCTCTAACCGTCTCTGGTCTAGGATCCACTGTGTTATTCTATTGAGATCTTCTGCGTTGCCAACCATGGCCTCGAATGACTGATTCTTGGCTTTCCCCCATACCTCTCCCCTTCTCTCAGCCCTTAGTGAGTAGGCCATCACCACATGCTTTGCGTTTTCGCAAGGATAACCACACTGGCAGCTTAGGTCGTCAACTCTGGGGACTTTTCTACGGTATAAGATTTGAACCCAATGTGCTCGCTTCTTATCTGTATGGCAATACTGCTTTGAGACCTTTTAAGGTGTCGGTGTAAGTGGGATGGTGTTTCCGAGAAGTTCATCTTTTGCCTGCCTGCTTTATCATCGGTGTAAATTTTGGCGGCGTTCCAGACTTCAGGGTTGGCTATCGTTCTCTTTTTCCGGGTTCCATTTCGATGTTGGTGCGGCCACGGGTCTGCCCACTCTTGGAATGTCGCAGTTTTTCCTAGCTCTTTCTATCCCTTTATGGACTCTTCTCCGCAGCAGATCCTAGCTCACTCTTCTCTATCCCTTTCCTTGGATAGAGATCCTTGACTGCTTTTTCCTCTCGCTTGTTGCCCGATCAACCGGCAGATAATTTCTATGGTCTCTTGGACCGCTGAATTGCAAGTGAGTCCGGCGTGCTGCACCCTTCTACTCTTTAAATAGATCTCCATCGGTAAGATGGAGGTCTCATGTTCCAGCACTCTCGCGCTGGTGGACTTGTAAGCTCCTGTATTACTGAGTAAGCATCTTCTCTGTATTGACTTTAGAGGTTTGACTATCCTTTCGGGGATGTTCCCCGTTGTTCCAGTCTCAGCCCAAAAAGAGGATCCATATTTAAGGACCGGTCTAACTATTGTACTGTAAAGTAGCTTTGCTTTGTGGAAGGTTGCCTGCCACGTTGACTGCGTTAGTCTACTTACCGACTGCACGTGAGCCACAGCATTTTGATGAACCTCATTTTTTGGGCGCCCCAGTTAGCTTTGGGTCGAAGTGAACACCCAAAACTCGAAGGGAGGTTTGAGGCGTGGTGGTGTAACCCTGTATGTCGATTGTCGCTTTCAGGTTGTGCCTATTCCTCGGCCGTGAAATGTGCATTAGCTGGTACATTTCTGGCGCAAATTTTACGCCATGCTTCTCGGCCCACAGCTCGCAGATTTGGTGCTACTGCTCCAGTTTTAGGGCGCTCAAAGCATTGTATATAGCTCTGGCTTAATTATTCTCAATTCGCTGAATTTCTAGTCGCGGAGATTTGCAACGATCAGTTCGATTTTTGATCGGTGGTCCACTATCCTATGAAATACGTTACTGGAGAAAAAAGAAGTCAGTTTGACGAATAACTTAAATCGGACGGCATCGTCTATATTAAAATTAAATAAATCAATTAACCCGAGTTGGCGCCTTGAGGCCCATGCAGGTGTGTTCGGAAGAGACGTATTCTACTGTAGAACGACTCATTTTGACGTTTCGAACACTCATACTCAGATTTCATTTGCAGATACTACTACGAGGAGTACGCCTTACGGACAAGCAACCTCTACCGTGAATACCCACCACAGGGAAAATCGTGAAAAACTCATGGTTATCTGAATATTCTTTTGTCATTCTACGACCACACTATCACCGCGAGAAAAAATGATATAAAGGTCTTGCTGGATTCGGACCAGCTTTCTCTTGTCTCAAGTGGGATGGATATGTGTCCAAGCTGCCCAGACTCTACACGGGAGAACGGCCTAGACGGTGTACCACTGCACCATCCGACCCCATCGTCTATATTACTAAACACCAGAGATGCTCTCTACAAGTAGGTGTCATGGTAGCGACACCTGACCTTGGACCACAATCCTCTAATCTCAGCACGAAGACACACAACTTACGATATTATTGGAAAGTCTCACCCCGGATCTACGTTCCCAAGTATTTTGTTTCAGTAGTCATAATTATTCAAAGATCGGTTATCTGACTCAGGATGAAGCACGCACAAGATTTACAATCAAATATTCTATTCTCGGAACGATTTAATGGTTTCTGATACAGCTGGGCTTTAGGGAAAATAGTAACAGGGCGACGAATATCGATATATGCATATAAGTATTCATATACACCAAAAGAAATAATTGTAAAACGTAAATCTCTTACTTTCGTTTTGTCACTGACCAAAGCTTCATTCAAATAATAATTCACAATGAAGTTACTTTCTTCTTACTTCATGACCATCATAGCCTTCTCTTTAATAAGTATTAGCAAACAACAACACGATGGGTATTCATCAGTTCCTCTAAATGCTGCTGAGACGGGACAAGAAATCTACAGTTTTCGCTGCGAAAGTTCCATCTACGATATTGAAAAAGCTCTTGCGGTGGTGAAAACCGGCTGCCGAAAGTTGAAATCGAGATTGCCAATATTTGGAAAGCCTCAACCCTTTCTGCCACACAGAGAAATGCATATTGAAATCCCTGGTCCCTATTACGCTGTCAAAGTGAGCCCAAGAAGTCGACCTCGTAACTCGTTGACGAAACAAACCACATGTGAGTAGTTTACTAAAAGACAAATATAGTAGAGTACTAGTTAACACCGGATCAGCATTCAAAGACTACATCGTAATAACGAAGAAAGATTGCAAAATTGTTGGTGCCTTCCGGAATAAGAAGGTATCTGGTTCGAAGCGCAAATCCGGCATAGCTATGTGCTCTGTATTCATGAAAAACCGAGGATCTGCATTCGGCAAGAAGGTACCTCCGCCAACAGGGAGCTAAGATGACTTGAGTAATGTCTGCTTTTCCCGACACAGATCTATTAGATTCAAGATCCTGCTCTAATAGAGTATATAAAAGGGTACTTACAACCTCGAAGCCAACAAACCTGACACAAAGTGTGCCTGGATTTTTTATCTGACGTTTTTCAAAGTTCTTTACCTGGCGAAATACACAGGCCGAATAGGCCTTCTCTAGTGGTCTTCGGCTAGAGAGCAGTGCTCCATTCTACAGGATCCGAATCACTTCTGAAGCTTATGAATCTTGCTATTTCTGGGCCCTTGGCAATTTTTGTTATCTTTATTAGCCTACAGATGTCAGTCTAACGTAACTTAGTACACGGTGTGGTCGAGTTTTAGATTCCTCACAATATTAACCACTCGACAGTGTCAGGAATTAGTATCAGACTGAGAAAAAAAATGATGAGAAAAACTAAGAGTCACTGTTTCATTTAGAAGTTCCAAATAAATATCTTCATATTTACAAGCTTTCATCTCCATAAGATTCGTGAATTTCAATGTGAAAGGTGCAACATAAAAAACCAAAGAATGTATATAACGTCGAATTAATATGTCACAAGAACAGCCGAACCATGAAGCAGTTCCTTTCTTTAGGTAATGGCAATACCATGAGACAAACCATCTTCCGTGCCGAGAGAGAGCCTTGAAATAGTCTCAGTGTTTGGACTCCGATATGAAGTGACAAGCAGAAAGCGCCAGTCGGTTCTGTAGCCTCAGTGACACACTATCAGCATCGATACCGTAATGTGATAACGAATGAAATTCACTACCGTAGCATGCTCGGTTATTTTCTGATGCAATATGTTCATCGCGGTGTCAAACAAGCCTAACTCAACGAAAAAGATTTGAATCTAATTTTGTTCTGTCTGCAATTTCCGCCAAATTTTAATTTTGTATCAATCAGTGTATGTGTCATGAGCACATAATACTTACTGGGTACCTATATTATCTATTGATAAAAGGCCATTTTCTGCCAGCAATGCGATAGGTTTGGGCAATTGAGGCAACCAAACCTTCAAACAGGCCCCATCTGTCTCATCAAGGCTACCAATGAGCTATGTGCACATGTATTCACGCGTGAGTACCTCGCACCTCTCCACTTGCTTACATTCTGCAAATACTGGTAGTTATAGTCAATGGTCGCTCAATGGTCTGACGGAGCCGGCATCGAGAGCAAATATTTCAGGCAGCGATTGACTTTGTCGTCAGTAGATACTCCTGACGATACGGATTCTCATCAACCTCTGGAGCCCGATTCAACGGTGTCCACTTGGGATCTTCTTGGAAGAGGCGCATGGCCACGATGAACTACAGGTCGCGTCAGCCGAGCATGGATAAGCGCACGCACGCACGCGCATGAGCGAGGCTCTTCACATTCTTGTCATCCGTGGTGAACCGGTGATAAATTCCGGCCGGGAGAATCTAGATCGTCGTCGGGTCAGTCGGGGTGTGGCGGGGTCGGGCAGGTCTCCGCAGAGCGGGCGAGCGAGCGACCTACGATCAAATCCTGCGGCTCCATCTGGATCCGCACCCAGCTGTCCGTTGCGCTGCGCACATCGAAGTAGCCGGAGCCAGCGAGAATGTAGCGGATCTCCTCGTCTTCGTGCAAATGCTCGTGGAAGAAGGACCGCACCTTTTCCTCGTACATTGCACCCATGCCCTCCGGCGAGACGGTAATTACATCACGATTCTTGTAGCCGCGCTCGCGTGCCAGCTGATTCACCCCGTCTTCCGAGGGAAAATGATGATACAGCACTCCCAACTGGGCTAAGTAATCTGGGGAAACGTCACGTCCGGAGTTGTGAGGTCGGCGTTGATCATCCTATTTTTTGCCTTTCATGAGTCGAATCTTGCCATGTAGAGAGAATAGTCTTACGCTTTCATTGTCATACCAATAGGCTTTCATGATTGCAGTTTCTAACGTTGTCGTTGGCAGATCAGAAATGGTTACATGATCATCTCCTGATTTGTCCCCAAGTCCCACTCTTTTGATGACGAAATTTAAGATAATAATTCACTATCGCTCCTACGGTACCGGTACATGTGTGGGATTTGTGCGCATTACAGACTTCATCTGCATGTTACATCACATGAATATATTTTCCGCGCGTGAGATTAACCCTGCGATAAATACACGCACGCATGCACTTGTGGATGTTTGCCAAATAATTACATTAGAAGTCTTTACTACAGAAGTTACAAATGTAAAATACGCCGAACATGTCTCTAATGCTAAGTAGGGCCATTATATGTATCTCGGGTTTCGGAAGGGAAAATTCGATACTTCATCGCAGATAGATTTACAGACCTAAGCCGGTTCAAAGAAAGGCCGCAATGAGTCTAAGAGCGTTCAAGGGCTCCAGGCATCAGACAGGATCATAAAAGTTGAGTAGATCTGAACAAGATCAGTGTCGCACTTAGGAAGAAATTCACATCCGACATTAGTCTTGGACTTATACAGAATGGAAGAGGAGAAAAAATAAGAGGGCGAGGACTGGAGGGAGGATAAGGGATAAATAATAGCCCATTTGAGATCACGTATTGCCTCCAGCATGTTCCTACATGTACTACTTGCCATCTTCACTCTTGAATATGCAAGTTTTCTTACTACATGTACCAACTAATTTCAATCGACATAAAATGAAAGCAACTCCAATGCGAGCAAGATTTTTAGGTTTGGTCCGCACTCTGTTTTATCAGGTGCGCTAATTTCGCGTAAAGTTGCGCAAATGGGAGTCTTTTTTTTTTTTTTTAAATCATTCTTGTGTATGCAGCCTGAAGCTATGACACGTATGATTACGGAAGGTGTGTTTCTCATAGAATGACTCATTTTGACGTTTTTGGAACACTCATACTCAGATTTCATTTGCAGATACCACTACGAGGATAACGTCTTGCGACATATAACCTCTTCCGTGAATACCCACCACAGGGAAAAGCGGGAAAAACCCATGGTTATCTGAATATGCTTTCATCAAGCTATGAGAAAAACACCACCGCGAGTGAGTGTGGTACGCGGGTCTTACTGGATTCGAACCAGCTTTCTCTTGTCTCGAGTGGGGCATATGTCGAAGCTGCCCAGAGTCTACTTGGAAGAACGGCCAGGACGGTGTACCACACCACCATCCGACCCAAAAATGGGAGTCTCGAGGTAAAGGGAAATCAACCACCTTTGTGTTATGCCGTAGGGACTAAGAACGTTGGAGTGGTATAGCATGGTTTAACCTCGCTCGCTTCAGGGTGTTGACAAGGCTATAGCCCAGCTAGTGTACAGGCTAGTTGAGGCTAGGCTTTTTTCCTGAGGCATCTATTATATGAATCAATAGACCCCATTTTCCATCGCTGACGGCAAGCCTACACCAACGTCGTTATCGTCACCGTCACCGTCATCACATTTACCATTACTACCATTATCAATCAACCTTATGAGTTTAGTCTCCATTCACCTTTACGAAAAATTCCCTAAACTTAACAGAAGATAATCCGCTCAAATATGTCCAAGATCGACCTACTGCAGGCCCTACCTGCGTCTCGTCAATACGGGAAAGATTTGACGCCAGATCAATCAATGCCATTAATTGAGTCGAAGACCAACTGTAAGTACCTATCTCATAAAACTAATATTCTTAAGTGAAGGAACCGTTCGGATTGGATTTCTAATACAGACGTCTCCCATAACAACTTCAAGTTCATGCTGTGGACAAAACTCTCCTCACGCCTCAGAAACCAAAGAGTCAAAACACCCTCTCGACTTAGTAAATAAAGCCTAGCTATTACAGTTCGCTAGAGATTATCTTCGTTGAACTGTGAATGACCGCGGCATCTTTTTTCAGAAACGAACAAGGACCCTGTCTACTCTGTAAAAAAAGTGAGGATCTATCACGTCAATCTCACACTCCAAAAAATTGTACTTCTCATACATGGTATGGTCCCTTTTGGGCCAGGGCTTCCAGTCACGCAGGATGATGCTCTTCTGCCCAAAGCAGCCCGAACGATTGAAGAGTTTAGGGAAAGAGTAATTACGCCGATAAAATTGCTGCTGTTACCCCCACGCCTCAACTCAACTGAAGCCGTGCGGAACTAGATGAAGAGTTACATCCAATTTCATTATCCGGACTTGAGTTGGAGAAGGCAGTGATCCCAGGACGAACTGCGTCTCACAGCCATAAAGCTTGGGACAAATTTCGGCAGATGATTTCATCAGACTCATTGAGACAATGCCGGCAAGATATCAGGCAGTTCTAGATGCCGACGGAGGATATAGTAGATTTTGAGTAATTTCGCTATGTACAGTAGCTCACAAAACTGGCCAACCAAATCACAAATTCTGATACTTTTGATGATAACTTCACAACATGACCTTATAAAATAAAATCTCTAAAATATTGGGAATCATTGCTTATTTCTCTACAAGTAGCACTTTTTTTAATGTGAAAAACATGAGAATTGTACATTTTATATGATTCTTGGCATCACCGATTCTTTGGCCACTTTTGTGAGCATGTTTTAGAGACTTGAACCTTTGAATCACAGCCCAGAAAATCTTCCCATTCTCATAAAGCTTACATTTTTTCTTGGATATCCCTTTTTCTGCGTCTGGAGATTCCTATGAATCAATAAATCTATCAAATTGTCCTCTATTTAAATTTAGATGGTAAAGAATAGACATGATGATTAGGTTTTGACTGAATCATAGTTAACTGAATCTCGGTTGGATCGGATCGAAAAAAACGAGTATGATTTTGAGCTGATGACTTATAAAATCTAGAATTTCATGGAAACAAGAAGAATAGAAGAGCCTGAACTTGCTTTTAATGGAAAGATTCGACCCCCTGAAACAACAAATCATTTTTACCTCCAACAGATCTTCAATTTTTCTTTTAAAATTTGATCAATTGTGATCGAGAATTACAGGTCAATTTATCACTCAAAATATTTTGCAATCTGATAACAGAATGATGAAGCTATCACCAGATCAAATTACTTCCATTACCTCATTACTAAGTGACGGCAAATCAACGCGAGAAGTTGCCCAAATAACAGGATGTTGTAAAACTACGGTCGAAAATTATCGGAAGGATATGGTTACTGAATTACCAGTTCCAAAGTCAGGCCGACCGCGGAAGCTCACGTCAAGAGACAAGCGAGCCATTGCGCGCTCGATGGTAAATGGCAGCGTTAAAACGGCAGTTGAAATGACAAGGTTGATCAATAATGAAAGAGAAAACAAAGTTTCACCAGAAAATATTCGGCGTCCTCTGAAACAAGAAGGTTTGAAAGCGTTCAAAAAGAAGAAAAAACCACTTCTATCAAAAGCTCACCGAAGAGCCCGTTTGAAATGGGCGTTGGATCACAAAAACTGGACAATTGATGATTGGAAAAGGGTTATTTGGTCAGATGAGACCAAAATAAACCGGATCAACAGTGATGGTATTAGATATGCTTGGGGAAAAGACCACAATAGTCTCAGTCCGGCAACAGTGGAAGAGACGCTTAAATTTGGAGGAGGCAACCTGATGATTTGGGGATGTATGTCTTGGTTCAGCGTCGATGGGATGAGTCGTGTAGTAGGTAGGATGAATTCTGAACAACTTATGAGCATTTTGGAGACTTGTTTACTACCAACTTTGGATCAAATCGCAACTCAGCCCGATTCCTTCGCCGCATCAGATCTTATTTTTTAACAAGACAACGACCCAAAACATACTTCCGCGGTTACAAAGAACTGGCTAGCCTCAAAGAGAATATCTACCATGGGTTGGCCATCTCAATCGCCTGATTTAAACCCAATTGAGCACCTCTGGAGCTTAGTAAAACGTCAACTCGGTCAATACCAGGAACCACCCAAAGGAATGCATGAATTATGGGCGAGAGTTGAAGAAGTTTGGCATAAGAGAGATAAAGAAACATGCCAAAATTTAATTGAGAGTATGCCGTCAAGGGTTGCAGCTGTATTGAAGGCAAAAGGTGGTCACACCAAGTACTAAAATGATGCTCACAAAAGTGGCCAAAGAATCGGTGATGCCAAGAATCATATAAAATGTACAATTCTCATGTTTTTCACATTAAAAAAAGTGCTACTTGTAGAGAAATAAGCAATGATTCCCAATATTTTAGAGATTTTATTTTATAAGGTCATGTTGTGAAGTTATCATCAAAAGTATCAGAATTTGTGATTTGGTTGGCCAGTTTTGTGAGCTACTGTATAGTTATACAGGTATAAATGTAGTCATAGAATACATAATTTTCAAAATAAGTCTCATTAGGCGCCAGGAAGACCCACCCACTCACGTTCTTTCGACGGCAAGTTTTTCTCCGACAAAAAAATATTCGTGCTTGTGTTGATCCAGCTAGTGTAGGGTTTAGGGAAACCTTTTTCCACACCAGAAGACGCTGATAAACCCTGGAAACTCCACATTATCTGACCGTCTCACGTTCTTTGGCCCCAGGGTTTAGTGTAGTTTGCTTTGCATCTCGTCTATATTCGATTATTTGAAAACCTGCCAGTGCAGTAGTAGGTGGTCCACATACAAGTTATTTCCTTGGGTCGTCAATTAACACTCTGTCTACCTTATCCACTCACACCTCGAGCCTGTGGTACTTCTTGCCACAGCTATAAAGCTAATGAAGTGAGCGAGAGCATCAATGTCGATGCCCTATTAAATATGAGTTGCACTGTGCACGAAGTCTTTCTTCCATTCTTTGCCACGTCTTCTTAACATTCGAAGTGTTTGAGCAGGGCTCCGATAATGCCGGTTCTCGCATGGCCCAGCACCCCATTTGCTGATGCTTTTCTTAAGCAGATGATAAGCAGGAAATTGTGTTGTACTGTTCATCAATTTTTTAGAGTACGATGACCGTGAGATGCTAACCCAACAATTTTCACATTGATCAGTATCTTCTTTACGACAATATTCTAGTGGATCAACTGTAAGTATACGTTAATTTAGCACAGAGATAGCTCAAGATAACTAAAGATGTGGGCTTGAAAATTATAGCCCGAAAGAATACCTAAACTTGAGTGAGTTGCGTTCTGCAGTCTTATCTGAATTTTTTATATGTTATGTTAAGAATATCTTAGTATTCATGTTGTGATTTATAGCTTCATCTTTTAAGATTAAACTCCGACAGACGATCGTTTATAACGCCGAAATATACATTTGAAACCATCTGTTGTTTTGCGAATACATAGTAGATGAAAACCAAGCTTAAAAGCAACCTTTTACATTTTCATCAATCGTGTTATCATCAGCTAGTATAAATTTCCACAAGTTCCAACGGGGACAACTCTTTATTTCAGGCGCTGTGAGCCCATGCCAATTTTTCATGGTTGGCAGCGGCGATGATAAATATCCTTACGCCTAAACGCCACGTTAGAATAAAATCGTTTGGAAATGGATTTTATCTAAATCATAAGTATGCCATTTGTGAACAAATTTCACCTCGCTGTCTGTCGCGTATCTCGAGTCTGTCGATCATCAGTGATAGTGCCTAGTTCCTTCGTTAGTCACTTAGGGTACTCTTTGGACAGATAGCTTACTGATTCGAGACCCAGTGTAACTATCTGAGTAGTAACCACTACTAATTTGACTGGAATCAGTTGAGCTGCTTTCATCGTCTCTCCCTTTTTTTAATTTTTGAAGTCCTAATACAGCGGTAGCTCCCACTAGAATTGCACCCAATGCTGTTAAAAATTTACTGCTCGATTTCTTCTTCTCTGACGTGGGAGTGTGAGGACGGCTAGTGTATCGATCTTTAGGCCGCCGATCTTTTTTACCCAAACCAAATGCAGCTAAGGCGCCAGAGCAACCTTTTCGAACAACACAGAAAAAGCAGATTAAAAGCAGAAACAAGATACCCGCTATTACCCCGACTACTATCCCCGCTACGGCCCCTCCGGAAAGATTACTTTCTTCTGAGGCCATAGGAAGGGTACTACCGGAAGCTGTGGCAGGGGCCTGAAAAGGAACTGTTGTTGTTGCAGATATGGTAAAGAGACCTCCAGAGGTTGGCCTTACGGGCGCCGAATATGTCGTAGATTTTGTTGGCTGTAAAAACACTGATGAATACGCCGTGCATGAATTGGCGACTGCACAGCGTTGATTGCTTGCACAGCAAATATTACCACAGGAAGATTCGCCAAGACTTGTTGTACATATAGCAGGCGATGTCACAACAGGTCCTTGTGGGGAGTGCGGAGTAGCTGCTCCCCATGACGAAGTGTAAGTACTAGTTATCAATACTAAGTTGGTTTCCGTATAAGTCGTTGTATAAACTGCATATCCACCCGCTACGCTATCTCCGTTCGCCGAACAGAACGCTATATTAGCTTGGTTCGTATAACATGCTTCACCTGAGCCACAACAGTATTGATTATCTGCACCACAATATGAGGCGCAAGTTCGGCCAAACAAGTAAAAAAACCCAGCATTGTGAGATGCATCTTTTGGATACGGTCCAGCGACGGCAGGCATTGTCGACAATAGAGTAGAAAGTGCTATCGAGAGTACCGTCCCGGAAAGATGGGGAAGTCGCATCATTGAAAATTTTCTAAGGAAATTTTCCAGTGGGGCTACGGCACGCCTTAAACTCAGTATGGATGAATTTGCTGCTTGGGTACCTACCTACACCGCGCATTGATCATTCAATTCAAATTTCTAGTAGAGCGCCGAGGAAATTATAATCGCGGCTGGCTTGATGTCTTCCTGTGTTAAAGTTAACGCCAACGAGATATCTAAGGATAAGAATTGTTTAGGGTTAATGCTTATCGTCAAATGTATTATTCGCGCGAGATCATGTAAACCTTGTGTTTCCGAGTGTGATTAAAACTTTTCCCGACTATCCTCGGTACTAGAATGTGATTATATCAAGGAAATATCCCGTGAAACTAAGTCTATTTGTCTTGTTGATGACTCGCTGTAGTTCGATTTGGGGGTAGATTTTGGGAATGATGGGTCAACATGCGTAGAGGCACAATACATGAAAATCTTCTCTTTCCTACGAGCTTTGACTTTGTATTGTTGACATTCAATTTCCCTGTCGACACGGCAGCCGTTATTAAAGGACACCGCGGTGTGGCAATAGACTAGTAGCAAGACTGTGATATGTCAAGTGCACAGAATAATAGGGGGGTTCACACCTCGGGTTTTTTGCTCGGCTTAAGCCTAATTGGGTAGTTCATGCGACTAGTCTTAAGATTAGTAAGCTGTGAATAATTTCTAATTCAGCTACAGAAAAAAACTGGTTAACGCTATAATGCGTAATGAAAAAAGTCTATCGGGTTATCAAGTTTATTAGGTCACAAAGTTACAGATTTTATCACGTGAATCAATCTGTGATTGGCCTTAGCTGCTTACTATCCCGTATCCTGCGTAAGATGCAAGCAATGCGAAAGAATTGTTTGAAATTACAAAGTGGCACAAGTCAAAGGGAATTTTCCGGACGCCGCCGCTCTTTAACCCGCTCGCTCCAAACACGGCACCAGCTTACAATCTAGAAGCAAAAAGAGAGGTTTTGTACCAAAACCTCCTGTGCAATCAGTCAAATGTAGAAGATGTCCCCCTGTCAACTCCCACTGTCCCAGCAACGTCCCTACCTTTCCCAGATCTCACGACTGAGGAAGTATCTAGAGCAATACTAGGGGCTGGAAATACGACGCCAGGAAAAGACCAAATTCCGACGGCAGTCCTTCGCCTCGCTTGGCCCAAAATCTCAGACTTGGTCCAAAACCTCTTCCAGGCATGCATCGAAATTGGACATCATCCCCTATGCTTCCGCACTGCAATTATTGCGATGATTGGAAAGCCAAACAAGGCAGAT
>JAKRRZ010001023.1:0-14139 GCA_022627015.2 Podosphaera aphanis
CGCTGGCAACGACGTCATGTCAGCCCAACTCACGCAATTCTCGCTCGATGTCCAATCAGATCCATCCCCGTACGCACGCTGTCCTCGACCGTCATTCTACAGACGTCGAAACAGGGCTTCTTCCCACTATATGACGTGATGAAGAGTTGATTCTGTGTCGATCGCGAGAAAACTCGAGGTAAGCGCTGTGCATGGGTGTTGGGTGTTGCGTATGGAAAGAAATACGTGCGAGTAAGACATAAACTTTGGAGCGGAGTATTGGGCAAGTTTCAATGGCGTTTTTCATACTCTGATCAGCTCACAAGAGCCAGCGTTTAGCGCACCACGTGAGTCTCGGAAACATAGAAATCTACATAAATACCCAGAGGACGACGACGTCTGTGATGGGCCGCATGAACTTTTATTTCATTCCAGATACTCAAGAAAACGTTGAGCGCACGATGCTAAGATCGGGGACACGGAAATCCACATACATGCCCGGAGAACGACGACGTCTGTGAAGGGCCACATTAACTTTTATTTCATTCCAGATACTCAAGAAAACGTTGAGCGCACGATGCTAGGATCGGGGACACGGAAATCCACATACATGCCCGGAGAACGACGACGTCTGTGAAGAGACGCATAAAATCTTATTTCACGTACTCAAGTACACATCTTAAGTTTGTCTTCTGGGGTATTGCCTCAATACAAACCCTACACAGCAAAAAAGTGCCCGGAATTCTGAACAGGTACTCGCACGATGCCTTCTGTCAGAGTCAGACGCTAACCAGCTTTGGTAGAACTTGCGGGAAGGGCGCAACGTCACGCTGTAAGAAAAGGGGCACATACATCAAGGAACGCCCTGATCATTCAAATCCCAAATGTACAGGCAACAAATGCCCAGCTCATGAAAGGGAAAAGGCTCGCGAAGCAAGAGAGCTCAAGGAAGAAAAAGGAAGAGAAGAAGGCAAAGAGAAGCAGTAACGAACCAATTATCTGTTTTGTAGGATTGTTTATGACCCAACATAACACGTGTAAGTAATTTCCATGTGTATTCTGCCAGTGAGTCCTGGTATATTCATATTGAATTTATCAGGAAACCTGGCGATACCAAAGACACATACAAGCCCCCTTCAGGTTCTAGAGCTAATTAGATCTGCAGTTTTCACGCAGTAAGATTAGATGCAGAGTCAATTTACATATGTGAACTAAGCTCTACTTATTCTTTAACATCTAACGGTTGGAAGTTACCACTACTATATTCGCTACCCGCTCATAGTTAGGGATAATTAGATGAATCCCGATATTGTTTTGTATGTGACTTCAGAAAAATAATCACGGTAAATAATACTGTGTATGATACAGCGAGAATCAGAGACTCTATGAATAGAAACACTTAAAAAGCTTTGTACTGTAAAGCAAATTCAAGTTTGAAATTTCTATTCGATTCATACAAAGTCTTTTCACTTTATCATATACAACATCAGTTACCGTGATTATTTTTCAAGTCACATAATTTATAGCTCGGATCTTTCTCACGTTTAATATCAGCAAGACCGCATCCTCTGTGCATAGTGAATCAATCAACATTCGCTCATGGATATCGGCAATAGTGCCGTCTCTACTAGCGTTTCGGGCAGCTCGATGAGATGTAAGAGCAGCGTTGCGTACAGAAATAAGTTGCTTAGCTATATTGCAACCTCGTTTGTAGACGAGCTGGGAATGATATTGATTCTCTCACAAAATATGATAAAAATCATCATATTTACGCCTACAATGACTATTGAAGTTCCCAATAATAGTGTGTTGACGACTACCGGGGCCCAGCAAATTTTCTGTTTGCGATATAGATTTGGTGATTTTCTCGGGTTTTCGCGGTGTCTATAGCACTGGTAGTTGAGTCTCATCATCACTGTATGAACTGTCATCAGTATCGTCGGGAATCATCCAAAACCTCATCTGTCATTCTGATACGTGTTTCGGAAGATGAAGCCCACTCGACCTCATTGGTCTCTTTCCTGCTGAGGTTGCTGTTGTAAACATAAAGTCCTTGTTAGATGACTTTTCAATCCAAAGAATAGATTTCTGCCTGCTTGAATGTAGAGACAATAGTATGGCGTGGGAAAGCAGAAATATGGATGCCTTGTAGATCTATAAATAATGAAACAATCTTATAATCTGTTTTAAGTTTTCATATGGCCATTTGAACAGCTCATCTACGGTGGTGTTTATATGCCTGAAAGAGTTTGACATCCAGAGTGTCAAGTTAATTCTCCGTAATCTTAGTGCCACTAAAGATTATAGTCTCGTCGTATATATATCCAGCAGCGGTGACTGTTTCACAGACGATTTTAGACTTACGATTTTCGACGCCTCCGACGTATAAAGGCTTAATACCTTTTGGTACCAAAACATTTTTTCCATGAGTAATGCCAATACTTAAGTCTATGTCTTTATGTGTAAGTATCGATTAGAATATCGAATAACAGGAAGACATTCAACTCATTCTATCTTTGTTTAGTACAAGCTCTCGCATCTTTACCTTGGTATCGGCTGTCCAATTATCATCTCCTGTTCACTCCAGGTATCTCGACGATTGTAAGGTATGCATTTGCTCTTCTTCCAGACAAGTGTTTCTTTTAGACAGTTGAATATGGCGTGATAGCCCAATTCAGTTGGAGCTGGGCATGGGGTGGGCTCACACTGACGAAGTTAGTCGATCGTGTCCTTTATCATATCTCAAGTTGTGTGCTCCTGTAGTGTTCATATGTAGCAAGTATTATCTACTTCAGGGCCTTAAACTGGTCATCATCCGGCGTGAGCTTCTTGTCGCGCTTATGAGGTCTTGCTCTGTGTATCTTGTTCTTTTACCTCCATCTTTACCCCTAAACACCGAGCTGCAGTCTTTTGAGAGCTGTATTCTACATCGTAGATCGTAGCCACGTCTTTTATGGTGTCTTTTCCTACTCCCTCGGCCTGTGGAACATAATCATTGGCGGGCAGCCCTAGAAGATGTTCAGCGATGGTTTTCCGCTCTTTTAGGTCGGGCGGGTTCGGCAGTATATTTGTTTATACGAGCATCCTCTTGCGCTTTCTTTTGTGCTTCTGCCTTTTTTCTAGTAACCCTACGTCGTTGGGTTGTCTTGCGCCCGGCCTTTCCTTCCCGACACAAAGAATGTTTAGGGCCCTTTACGTGCAGGGGTTGAGTTGTGCTCATTACATGTATTATGAATCTTTGTAAGTATTGTCAGACTTTGAATCAAAACCCACACTTTTGTATGCCATGGCCTACAATACTTAACCACGAGTTCATGAGTCAACTGGAATGAAGATGGAGATCAAGTCCTGGATATGGTTCATGTCCATTGGCTAGCCTGCACACTGAACTTATCAATCTAGCAGCAAGCAAGTAAATTTTGTACACTGCGAAATTGAAGTATTCCTTGCAATACTTACTTCAATTCATCAGGGAAATTCAGCTTTTGAAATGTACTAATTAATAAAAAAACAAGGGAGCGCCTGGAGAGACATTCCATGTTGTCTACACATGTACATGTAGACATCCTCCCCTGCATGAGTGGGCCAGATGGATCAGTGGTATACCATCCAGCTCGTCTCATCCACATTCGTTAATACAAAACTATATTAAATACACTAAAGTTACATAAAGAATTTAATTCTACTGTCATAGCCCAAAGGCTGAATACAGAATGAGTTAAAAAAACTAAATACTCCCCTGCAAAATTTATCCTCAAATAGTAATAGATCGGCAGCCTGCCACTGAAAATAATACTATAATTGTGAATTATTTATGAAATGTCTACATGTACCTACACATCCTTGTCATCAAATTAATCAACAATTGTGAATTGTCTGTAAAGTGTCTGTCTATACATCCCTATCGTGGAAATTCATAATTGTGAAATCATCGTATGGACTACAAGAAACTTTTATTTGTGTGCTACCTCTAGGACTAAGGAAATAAGGGTGCCTTGGACTTCGAGTATCGAGTTCTTTAGCGCAGAGGATGGAATTAGGCTTCTCATAGCGCACCTTGCTCAACTCTATAGAAGACCTTTTCTACCTGTATGAAGCCCACCAATCCCTCGACGGGAAGCCGACTATCGAGAGCAGATTCCGTAATTTTTTACCTCACTCTCTGTATATCTTATATTTGGAGCGCAATGAAAGAATACTATGATGATGAAAGGTTGTGCACCAGACAAGGATGAACTGGCAATGATTTTTTCTTGATCATGATTCAGCGTACAGCGTTGGGTATGGGGCTGGGTTTTTTCTAGGTTGATACGCATAGTGTTCATTGATAACCAACTCAATATTCCAATTTTTGCAAGTCCATGTGGTTTCATATGTTCATCTGGTGATGACTCTCCATCTGTAATTTGTCTTTGTATTCAATAATGAGTTATCGCATAAAGAATTGACAGGAATATATCTGCCACGATACAGATGTAGACTGTACAGATTTCGACGTGTTCGTCCTTCATCGAGCGAGCACGGCCAGCTGCGAGCCCATTGTTTTAAGAGACTCTATATATTGCTATTTCTGTTTTGAAAAGGATGAAGTAATCGATTCTTGCAAGTCTTTGGAAGCTATGGTCTCAACAGTATTGATTCTGTGATTCCTATCACGGTGCTTGTCGTTAAAACTTAGCATTGGTTAAGTTTTGGACCTTTTGGTACTGAGTTGAAACTTATAATACAAGCCTGAGTGAACAGTGGAATAGCAAATGATGAAGGAATTCGAATAAACGCATAAATAGGGAACAAGTAGTAAGATCTATCATGGCTATGTAAGCTCAGACCCCTATCTTTCGCCACCCCTTCAAACTTCGTAGACATTTTTTGAATCATGATCACTACCACCACATCGTTGAAATTTTACAAATTGAATTGGGATGATAGTAGATATGAAATCATAAAATTATGGGGGATCAGCCAATTACAGTATTACCCTGTGAAGACTCCTGGTTTTCTATCTGAACCGCCCCATGACCAAGAGCGACCACTATGTCTTCAACCCCGGCAAACCTCTGATTTTGATCCAGTCGGATTCTTTTTCTTGGGCGATCTTTCTTGCCTGCCTCATCAAGTTGACATTCTAATCTTTTACTTTTTGATTCTGATGCTGCGACACGTGTGTTGGCTTCCTGAAGTGCCTTGCCGCATTTGCGAAGAAGCGCTCGGTTTAATTTAGATATATTTTCCGTTTTTTCGACGGATTGCTAAGCTTTATATACATCCAAATAGTTCCTGGGAGTCTTCAGCTCCGATTCCCATGCGTAAATTGTTTGTCGCGCCTTTGTTGGGGTGCATGGTTGTTGTAAAACCTGAGAAGACTGTAGTACCCGCTCAGGATTGAGTGGAACAAGTCCAGTCGCTTTCCAGCCAGCTCGAATTATCTTATCCGATAGTCCTTCCTCCCTAGCTTCATGGTAAAACTTGATGAATCTTTCTTTCTTTACCGGTGCTGCATCATTTAGGACAGAAAGGTCCGAGATCTGATTTCGGTATTTTGACTTTAGAGCAGAAAAGGGGGCCAAATCTAACGGCTGGAGGATATGAGAAGAGTGGGCCGGTGAGAACAGAAGATGAATCTTATGTTTTTTACACAGCTGCATGAATTCGAGGTCGGTATGGCTACCGTGACCGTCGAGGACCAGAAGTTTGGTTCTATCGTTGGAACAAGCAGCAAGAATAAAGACAGTCTTCAACCATTCATTACCAATTGTCTTTGATCTCCATCCATTTTCAGAAGTGGTGTATAACCAATTCGGAACCGACTCGCTTGGAAACCAAGTAGTTTGAAGCTTCTTTCCCTTGAAAATGACGAGGCATCTCAATTTTCGTCCATCGGCCGATACAGCTTCAATTATTGACACCCATTCTCGGGTTTCAGGACTTTTTACATATGATTTTTTCTTACAAGAGCTAGTAATAACTTTGGAATTATTACAGACCCCTAACGCGATTCCGATCTCGTTCATATTCCAGATATCAGAGTGCTTAATGTTCAAGTCTTTATAAGTCTGGTTGAATTTATCTAGAAAGGCTTTTATGTCTTCAGGCTTGGCTGCATTAGACCTGCAAGCTTCTAGTTTTCTTCCAATGACAGAATGAACCCTTGAATTACGGCGAAGGAAGCTGGAGATCCAGTCTTTGCCGAGTGGCTCATGGTCCCCATTTGCCCTAAGAATTTCACAGACCATTTCACGTGTTCTAGAATGGCTGGGCGGACTTCCTCGAGCATTCTCATTAAGAATCCATTCAGTAAGAAATTCCTTCTGATCAAAACTTAATCTCTGGCGATGTTGTTGTGCTATCGCCTGGCTCCTCGATCCATTCAAACGAGACCTAAAAGTACTTTAAGGGACATTGTATGCCTTAGCAGCAGCTTTTGGGTAGTAAAAGTACCATCATTAATTGCTCGGATGGCAGATTGGGTGTCAGGTTCAGAGGTTTTCATTTTGGAGAAGTTTGTGAGAAGAAAATTGCGATTTAACATGTGTTTACGAAGTTTGAAGGGGTTGCGAAAGATAGGGGTCTGAGCTTAATGCATCTGATTCGTTACATGAAACGTTATCTATAATTATGGGCAACTTTATATAATTATAACAACCCAACCTGCGTAGTCCACGTAGCTCGCAGGTTTCAAGCTTCTATCTCCGTATAATTAGAAGATGGCCGACGGACAACATCTATGGTGGTCATTAAAACCAATGAATTTTGCAGCATCATATTAGATGTTCCGACCCATTCAAATGGTCATTAGATCAATGGTCCAGCTAAAATCTGGTCGGATGGTGTAGTGGTATACCATCCAGGCTGGTCTTCCAAGTAGGGTTTGGGTAGCCTGAACATCTACTCCACTCGAGACAGAAGATCGCTGGTTCGACTCTAGCAGACCATACCTTACTGAGAGAAGATACGATGATAATGGTGGCATGTCTGGATATCTCAAGGTTTTTGGAGAGGTTTCCCTTGAGTGAGTTTCACGGATGGTATAGTTCGGTAGGGGTGAAGAAAAAGCCGCCAGTCACAACCGTAGTGATTCTTGCAAATGATATCCGAGGCATGATGTTCATCACGACTAGATCATCATTGTATCTGGCTGAAGTCGACACCTGCGTGGGCCAAAAGGCGCCAGATCGGGTATAAGAAATCAAAAAAAATAGGGTCCAGCTAAATCGCAGTTCGCTAAGCCTAATTAGATTCACCGCCAGCGAAATGACTTACCGCACCGGGAACAGACTAAGTTGCACAGACTATTACTATTTGAGCCGCGGGGCCAGGGCTCAAAACTTTTGTAAATACATGTACATGTAGTAATTAAAAATCGCATTAAACTACGTTTCTTTCTTTCCTGATTCTAAAAGATAATAAATGATACAAAATGATGCTAAATTGAGTTAGTAACAGTAACTTCTCTACCATCGTCATTAATCGTAGTCTCATCTTGTACTTTATCGTCTGCCCCCATGGCACAAAGAGTAGCAGTGATAACATCTGGCTCATCAATATGCCCGTCTCTCCATATTATGGAAAGAGCCATTGCAGATGATCGTTCACTCGTTGTTTCAGGCTCATAAGTGTCTCTACTTGCCTCTAATCTAGCGATACCAAGAGCTGTGGATGAACGAGATACTCTTCTATGAAGAGGTGCTCTTGACGCTACATGGTACGTCTCATATTCAGTTTCTCTCTTCCTCTTCTGGACTCTAGTTGGTATTGTGGAAAGACTAGTAGAAACTACAAGCGGAGAAGATGGGGTATTAATCGTGGAATTATCTCGACGTTGAGGGCCTTGGCCACGCCTTCTTCCTCGAAAAGCCTCACTGCGCTCCTCCAGAATTATGTGCTCAAATTCGGAGGGGTTACGTCGAGTAGAAGACTCTGCTTCTCTTGAAACCCCTCCTAACGCGCCGCGTGGCCGAACCCTGGTGAATGTTATCTCGGGATCTAAAATATCAATACCCATGTTGATATTTTGGGCTACACCCCGTTTGAACCACCAGTGTGGGTGCAAATCAGTCTTATCTAGCTGGCGCTTTTCTTGTAGACTCTTCAAAATTTCATGGAAGCAGGTTAATCCATATGCAACACGCATTACACATAAAAAAGGCAGAACTTGCTCTGTAACAAGTGGCATCTTCCGGATCTCAAGGACGAGCTTCTGTAGAGCATAATTGTGAATACGTCCGATTAATTTTGACAATATTGGATGGCTTGTATTATGTCTAGGTTTCTGCTGATCTTGAGCCTCTGTATCAGCAATAGACGATTTCTGCGTAGCCCAGAAGAGAAGAAGCTTGTCGTAAACACCTTTCAAGTCGTAGGTAGAGCGACGAAGGTAGTCCTTTAAGTTACTTTGGCATCCTTCAACAGTAGAGGTAACTGTGTGACCAAAGTGAAGCTGCTTATCTACCCAAAAACTGACGATCTTTTCCTTCCATACCAGCCAGGTTCGCTCTACATAAATGTAAGCATCCTTGGGTGGCATGGCCTTGAGCTTAGCAACTTCTTGCTCGTAGATTTCTTCCGAGGTAGCGGCAAGAACAGCATTCCATTGCTTAAGGAATTCAACAAAATCAGGACTCCTTACGTAGGAATCGCCTTTCTTAGTTGGTTTCAGAAAATGCTTCTTGGATTTTGCAAAAACATTCATGTTGACATGCCACCGACAAAGCAGGCACGGTGTATCTGAGAAATGAACTTCTAAAGAATTCATCAAAGCAAGTTCTCTATCTGTGAAGATAGATAAAGGTGCCCGGATAGCCTCTAATGTCATAATCTGCCTCAGTTGCTAAAGGACCCAGCTGTAGTCGTTTTCCTTCTCACTGGAGAGAAAAATAAGACCCAGCTGGATGACCTTATTACTGTTGAAATTAGTTGTACCAATTGGATAGGATCTGCACTGAATGCAAACCTGTTGGGCATGGATTGCTCTGGTGGAATTCAGAGCAGTGACAATTGTGAACTTGTAATAAGCTAGTCCGTATTGGCTCACAATCACCAATTGCTTTTGTTAGAAATAATTTCATGTATATACAGGGTGCTTTAGTTTGGGGTGGGAGTAATTAACAACTCCCACTTATCCCTTCTACGGCCTCCAATTGTCCCAAATATTCTTACAGTGAAACACCGAGCCTAACAAGCTTTAAGGTGTTCCTCAAGAGCGCATACACTATTCTTTACAATTACCACCTGTAACTCCACAGATGTTGAGGAGTGGCATGTTATAACGATTTGTCTTATACGTGCAATCCATTAGAAGCACGTCAGGATGATTCTTCCATAGTTGGATAGCCTGAGGATGGAGATACATGAGCTTCGAGAGAATATTACCATCTTTTGTCTCAAATCTTGGATTGTATCCGTTATCTTGAAGTTCCATCAGTAACCATTGCAACGGAGTCATTCCGCCAAGCTGTTTTGCCTCTCCTTTTGAATGATATTGCTGATATCTTTTCCTTTAAGATTTAATCCTTCTCTGTCTCTGAAGGCGCTCATTAATTGAGAAATAGACGAGCCAGATTTTGCGGCATTGAGGGTTTCCGCACGCAAAGTATTTTGTAAGGCCGCAATTCTGAGCTGGATGGGCTATACTTATGCTATTCCGGCCGTGATTATGTGAGTTCTTAGGTATGATCACCCATTTCTTACTTTTGTTGGGCTTTATAGTTATTTTGTACTGACATCCACACTTCTTGCTGCCAGTTCCATCTGTCTGTTTCGATTTTGACGTAATTTTTGGTTTGATTTGATAGATTTTCGGTTCTTTGTCGCAGTTGTAACAGGAGAGAATAATATCGCCTATAACTTTGCCCTTATTCTTGTATAAGCTGGAAAAAGCATATCCTCCTGTACTGGCTTGCCTCTGCGCCCACCCAAACGCCTCTGCTTCTGAATTGAATAAGAAGCTATCAGGCAAGGGAGCGCATTCTCCATTGGGGAAATCGAGCAATAAAGATTCCTCCATAGTGAATTGTTAAATCTGAGTAGGTAAGCTAGCAGCATATCCGTACAGATTGGGGTGATAGGATACTCTAAATATTGTTGAATTTGGTTGAATAGACAAATCTGAAGGCTAAATTCGAATACTATAAAGCAGTTAGGTATGCCGACTTGGAGAGCGATGGCTTGATCTATCAAAAATGAAGCTTTGAAATTCGTGTTAATTATTTGGATATGTTTGTTTATTTAGATTTAGCGCCAAATGGAAGCTATGCTTGTTGACTTGCCTGAGGTACTCAAGGATAGTTCAATAATGTTGGTGATGTCGTCATAGTAAGGGCTTGGCATGGCAGAAAGCCAAATTAGGCTTAGCCAACTGCGATTTAGCTGGACCCTAGATCAATGTCATCTTATCAGGGAAATTTTAAGTTCTGCTAATCTTTTGTATGCTACGTGCAATGTTAGAAGAGATTTGAGATTTTTTCTTGACGCTAGACTCCGCCATGGAGGCTGCTGTTCATAGCTTGATGCTCTAAAATACGGCACAAGGCTTGCTGAAGAGCCGCTACTTAATGATGTGATATTCTACAGGAACGATATATCAGAGACTGTTTAATAGGGCATAAAAGTAAGTGAATTAGGTATGAAACTTGAACCTTTTTACATCATATCATTTCATCATTTCCAAATTGAATCAGCCAACGCCTTCATATCCTGCTTTATTCATAGCTTAGCCTTCACCCCTATCTCGCCAACTTTCAACCTCATCGCATATTTGTTCATGACACCCTCGTTATGGTATTTCCAGAATTGTCTGCTAGAATCCTTTCCAGCAACACGGCTTAATATTTTGCTGCCACCTGGGTGATCATCGATAAAGTCTGAAGAATATATAAGTTTCTATTCAAACACAGATAGGGGAAAATACCTGTTATGTCATATACGCCGTCGTCGATTATAATGAGCATTCTACTCGAGGCATCTTTGTGTGTTGCAACCTCGGCAGATGTGAATACTTTGGTGGCTGCCATGTCTCTTAATGTGATGATGTGATGATTTAGTTGTAGGAGATGCTGTCTTTCTGAACTCCCGACAGTAGGAATAAGGTAGTATATATGGAGTTTTGTGGTTTTCTGGTTTTGTATTTACGCAATTTTTCTCCTAGATTCGGGCAAATCGCACCTCGCGGGGAGGAGGGGGGCTCTGTTGTTCGATGGGACGGAAGAACTGTGTGATTTGATACTGGTTGCGGTAGCATGAGTCTTAATATATACTTCTCTTAAGGTGTTGCAGTTGTCGCTGGACTCTACATATAATTACATCTCCAAATAGATCAGGAGATCAATCAATGGAACGCTTGTGACTGAACTAGATCTGGGCATGTGACCGCTTCAAGAATGAATGACATGTTCTATGGCCAGAATGTGACCCATCCCCCCACACTATAGCACAGCTGTGACGGACTAGGAGATGAAACTTATTTCTTCCATCGGTCCAAGTTCACAACATATTAAGTGGTTGTCGTGGTGACTGGGGAGGAAGAAGACATGAGGATGTAGAGGCGATCCCGATAGCTACTCATCGTTGGGATCGTCTCTTACTGCCTTAGTTATGTCCTTGAAAGAAAGAACAAGAGTGGAGAGGAGAAATTGTTACATCGGTGTTGCATCTCGACGCTTCCTCTCCTCGTTTCCGTAAGGAGACGAGATGACGTTGTCTACCGTCCGTTGGGCCGAGGCTTGACGTGTCTGTGAGCGGGGGCTGGTCTTGCCCAGGCTTCCATCATACTCGGTAACTAGCGGAGCAGATTATGTAACTCACACAGCTCGACGTAATGCATTTTAAGGCCACAGAAAAGTAAGGGGTTCGTGGAGGCGATTGTTGGGTCAGATCTCTTCTATTTCTCTCTAAATTTCACTCTAATCTACGAATAGAAAGGCAGCGCCACATGACTCAAAAGGGTCATGTGATATACGCTCCTCATCAGCCACTCACTCACGCTCTACTATTTGGACGTTCCTTGCACGCATTGAATTTGCGTGCTCTCGTAGGGCGGAGTGCAACCTCAACTTCTATCCTATCACTACATATAACTAATAAATGTGGATGGACAGGTTGATACAGTAAAACCTTGCTAAAGGCATACTTATTTTCCGAACTTTTGAAAGCATATCCCAAGATATTCCTTGAGTCAGTATCACGTGGTAAATAGAGCCCCATTTTAAACCTTACACGTGACTCACAATGACTGTCCAGGATATAAGCTAAGAATGCAACAATGCATGTACATGTAGATGCTACAGCCAACTATCCTTCGTCAATACTGAAGAATGAGGTAATGGTTGACATTGGCATCATACGAAAGAGTTTACTGGCTTTAACACGAAGAGCATCACCAGTGGTTGGGACTCTAGTCTCATACTGCTTCATCCAAGTGTATAGAGCAAGCTCAAGGTTGTGCAGGTTTCTTTCACGATGACGTTTAGGTGTTGTAGTATATGTAGGGAACGACTTTTCCTGAGGCGCGTCAAGGTGCTTAACCCGATCAGAGGACCATTTAGAAACTTGCGGCTGAGAAATTTCATTTCCGATGGTGTTTTTAGCACAAATTATTGTCTCTACTAGGGACGGCTTTTTGCCTGTTGAAGCATTAGCAGTGTAAAAGATGAAAGAACCTATGTACCTTCGGACGTTGCTCTTGGGAGAACTGCGCATATCGTTTGGAGGAAGGCGTATAATGATTTACGGTTAGACGAGAGGGATTTATAGAGGAGAAGAGGGCATGTAATGAAGGGGGAAATAACGTGTACATGAGTCGTGATATACTGTTGAACCTGTCTAAATGCACAAAAAAGGTCCACCGAACTTTTTGCTACCAAACTTTGCAGAATGTAAGAGGTTCATGCACGTATCTACATCTAGATCAAATTATAGGGCAGTCTACATCACTGTTTAATACAGAACTAGCACTTACATATGATTACGCACACCATCCTTCTCAGATAGGAAAGTCTCTTGATGTTGATCTCAAGGCAATTGATACTCTAATCGAGAGTTATAAATGGAAGAGGATATCCTCGAAACGACAAACAAGTATCCAATATTTCTTTAAACCTGTATGAATGAAGATGTATATGTATATATGTTCAATCATGTAGAGCTCTAATGAAATACATGCGCAGGTAAGTGTGTCTGTCTCGAGTTGGATTTGTCTGCTTTAATAAGAAATTAATTGGGTCGGATGGTGCAGTGGTACACCGTCTTGGCCGTTTCCCCAAGTAGAGTCTGGGCAGCTTGGATACATGCCCCACGTGAGACAAGAGAAAGCTGGTTCAAATCCAGCAAGAAGAAAGACCCTTACACCAATCTCTCTCGCGGTGATAGTGTGTTTGTAGAATGACGAAAGCATGCTCAGATAACCATGGGTTTTCCCCGCCTTTCCCTGTGGTGGGTGTTCACGGTAGAGGTTGCTTGTCCGTAAGGCGTATTCCTCGTAGTGGTATCTGCAAATAAAATCTGAGTATGGGTGTTCCAGACGTCCAAATGAGTCGTTCTACAGAAGAATACGTATCTTCCGAAAACACCTGCATGGGACTCAAGGCGCCAATTCGAGTTAATTGAATTATTTAATTTTAATTTAAGTAATTAATTCCTTCCAAATGACTTTGGAAAATTCAGTGTGTACATGCAAAATCAAGGATTAGTCAGTTTTTTGCAATTTACAGGGGTCTTTCCTAAATGCACAATCAATGTAAGTGTGTCACGGTTTAACTATCAGAGGCAGAGAGCACTTGTATGAGTCATAGTTGAATATAATTCACTACGAAAAAGAGATTCTCATATCCATGGCTACAAGCTCTGTGTTTCATCCACTTGTTTCATCTTCACCATTAGACGAGTACAAAAGTTGCCACCTTTCGTCAAAAGTGTCCTTGCGATTAGTGTGTCGAACAAGTTGAAGCATGGTTAACCTATTTTCGTAGTCATACCCTGGATCTGATTATAGACCCTTGCATAATACAGTTGCTTATCCCTGTTGCTAGGATCACTGTACTTACAGGGGCTCAGGGGTAAGTGAAGGCAGTATGTCTTTGCAGGGTTTTTAGTTGCCGATTATTATACCAATATGGCAGTTTACTCTATTGATCTTTTCTAAGCGAGGCCATATTAGGATAAGCTCAA
>JAKRRZ010001025.1:0-14128 GCA_022627015.2 Podosphaera aphanis
CGAATCAGTTGTTGGTAACAGGAGACTTTTGGATTGAAAATTTTTGCAGTTTCTTTATGTTCACGCACCTGATTACTAAATACACACTGTTCGACCCGACTTTTTGAGGCCCCATTATGGGGCGTTTAGAACAATCATTTGTGTATCGCGTGTAAACAAACAAAGGGACTGGATGCAAGAAATCCACGTATATACTACTACAGTAAAACCCCTCGTACTTAATACTCCTGGGACCGTCTCATAATTATTAAGTAGTAGGGGCTATTAAGTAGAAGGGGTTTTACTGTAGTACTAGCCCGACGTTGGGACCGGACATTCTGATAAAGTAGGAGGGGTTATTAGGTATGAGGGGATTAAGTACGAGGGGTTTTACTGTATATCCCCCAAGCATAGTTGTAAAAAGTTTAATTTCAAACCCCAAAAAGATGCATTTCAGGCTGGCTTGCAGATAAAATAAAGATGGGTGAAAGTCCTGTACGTTTTTGGCTATCGATGGACGAATGTGGCTATAAAACTTTGACTGTTTGTGCGTTAAATGGCTCAGTGTAGCTGCAGCGTTGGACGTCAGATGAGTTCCCTCAACAGAAATTCCAGAATGAGGTGCGGTGCCCAGCCGATCGCGGCAGTGTTTTACAATTGCATAAAGTCTTGTAAACGTCAACCGACCATGTGCAGTCAGTAGCATACAATACTTTCTCATCGATGCATGGAGGGTTCTCCTGCAAGCCCCTGTAATCGACGGATCAAAGATGCACTTTTTAGGGTTGAAAATTAAATATTTTCCACCTCTCCTGGAGGACATAGTAGTTTGAAAACAGGAAATTTTCAACGCTATCGAGATGGATTTTGCTAGGCTACATTGCAGGGACGTGCAGAAGAGCATTGACGCAGGGAGGAGAAAGTGCTGTATGCTGCTGGGAGCTGATGTCCTGGTAATAGTCACCAGACTTTGAGATTTTAGCGGGGGTCAGGCAGGCCATTCGACGCCCAACGCCACCGTTCTCCTCGCCCGACCTTGCCGCAAATGCGGCATATTACGCACCAGCAGTCCATGTTTGGTACTCTCGTTCTAGGGTCGTGAATGTAAATTTCAATTATAGGTAGGGGTATCGCCATACAAAATTCTATAAAAATTGTTTTAGCTAAGCCTATTTGGGAAGTGATACCCGTCACTTTGTATGTCTTACGTGTACGAAAAATCGTGAATGTAAAATGCAGGTTGTTAAGATCTACTGAAAATCTATGCTAATTATAGTAAAATTTACCACTAAATTACAGCTAACGCCAAGCTAGTGCCAAATCTGAATAATAAGTGGAGAAACAAAATTTCAGTATTTGGTGGCGCCCCCCTGGGCATCAAAGACTGCCTGGCATCTCGTGGGCATACTATGAATGAGATTTCCTAGAAAATCTCCATCAATAGAGTCCCATGCATCCTGTATGACCCTCCTTAACTCCTCTGTTGTTCGCTCTCGCCCATTCTCAAGATCAGGGTATCGATCTTCGATAAAGTCTTTCATCTTACTCCACACAGCCTCAATTGGATTAAGATCTGGTGAGTAAGCTGCCCAGATGATAGGCTCTATATTCTCTGCTCTCAATCTGTCACGCGTAAAAGCTGCTTTGTGCGGCGGAGCATTGTCTTGCATGAACTGCAACCCCGAATTCACCCCAATGCATGGAACAACCAGAGGAACTATGCGCTCGCAGTACTTTTGCGAAGTTATTGACCCCCAGCTCCTTTCCCAGAACAGACAAGGTCCTTTTTGTCCTCCAAAGAAGCTCCCCCAAAACATCCAAGCGGTTCTTTTCCGAGTTTTGTCCACGAGGCAGGTGTCTTCCAGCTCATCTCCGGGCTAAGAAACATAATTAGTGAATTAAAGCATGAATACTGACTGATAGCCGAGGTGCAACGAACTTTCCTGGTTACGTAGGCATCTCGGTGTCTACCATCAGTAACCCATGTCTCATCACTCCAAAGAATCCGACACCAATCATTGAAGGACCAATGAAGGCGTCCCGAGACCCATTCAAACCGCTTTTTTTTGTTGGCCTCGGATAGAGGAAGCTTTTCCAAAGACAAATGTCTATAATATCCTCTATCTTTAAGCGCACTTGCGATAGCACACACACCAGCATTCCAGAACCTAAATTCATACACAAGTTCGAGATACGACATTTGGCGATTTTTTCGAGACAGCCGCACAAAAGCCTCAAACTCATCGACTTGAGCTTGAGTAAGTTTACGTTTTCCTTTTGGCCTTGGAACCGGAGCTAGAGTGCCTCTGGTCATGATATAGCTCACTTGTCTATAAATCAAGCTGAGCATTGAGGAGTTTCGTTTCTCTTGTGGTCAGCAAAGTGCAATGTCATCACCTTAACTCATTTTAGCAAGAATATCTATCCCTAAATTAAGTGAGAAATAACCTGGATGCACTGAGTAGGACTAGTTCTGGCCGAGTGATCGCGCACTGATGGAGATGTTTGAGAGTTGCTCATCTATTAGATTCAATTAGTTTGAATAAATAATAACATACTTTCTATGATTAAACTCACTTTCGATTTGATTCTCACAACAACGTAATTGTTTCTCTGCTTATTGTCGCTTGTAGTTGGCGACGACAGACTCTCTAAGCTAGTAATTGTGATAATTTGACAGATCTAGGGCTCGGACAGATCAAAACGACAAGGTTTCTCTGTTCGATCACCGGCAGTAAATACGCCCTAAATTAGCTCCAAAAACATGACCAGGATATGGTCGGTTCTGGACCCCTGCTTATAATAAAAGGCCATTTACATTGTGGACCCCTGAATGAGAGTAAACATCATCCCGCCATCAATAAGCCAAAGTGTTCGGGGCTTTTGCTCATCTTTATTTGTACCGCAATCCAGCCCGATAAACCCATCTTTTTAGCTCCTCGCGGTTTTCAGTTTACAAGCTATGCTTGCGAGAGATACTGTGTCATCCAGGAGAGGTGGAAAATGTTTAATTTTCAACCCTAAAAAGTGCATCTTTGATCCGTCGATTACAGGGGCTTGCAGGAGAACCCTCCATGCATCGATGAGAAAGTCTTGTATGCTACTGACTGCACATGGTCGGTTGACGTTTACAAGACTTTATGCAATTGTAAAACACTGCCGCGATCGGCTGGGCACCGCACCTCATTCTGGAATTTCTGTTGAGGGAACTCATCTGACGTCCAACGCTGCAGCTACACTGAGCCATTTAACGCACAAACAGTCAAAGTTTTATAGCCACATTCGTCCATCGATAGCCAAAAACGTACAGGACTTTCACCCATCTTTATTTTATCTGCAAGCCAGCCTGAAATGCATCTTTTTGGGGTTTGAAATTAAACTTTTTACAACTATGCTTGGGGGACATAGTACAGGGCTACATGTACATGCTTATTGAAAATAATTCTACGAGGAATTTGTTTATATTCACAGGCGTCAATTGTTATTGTTTATAAACACGATTTTCTTGCAAGATTATTTTCAGTACCTGAGTAGCCCTGTGTACTTGCGGGAGACAGTATTAGGAAGGAACCCTTCAAGGTATTCGACTGTCTAAGACCAAGACTCATGACATCTCGTGCAACAAGCTTCTTCTGTTTGAATTTGGAAAAAATCCATCCTTAAATACACGCTTCCCAGGGCACTGGAAATTCTCCGACCCACTGCTCAACCTCGGCCCTGATATCTGATATCTCCTTGACATTTTCACCTTCTCCCAAGTATTCCAAGAACGCCGGAATACTGCCCGGATTCTTCCGTCCTCTCGCCTCAGCCGCCTCTCGGGCAGCTGTATCCAAACGTTTGGTTAAATTGATCGCTCTATCGATTACATCAGCAACCCTTTCGAAATCTTTGGGTTGGAATCCCCTTGTTGTCATGGCTGGTGTACCCATCCGCAGTCCGCCTGGCTTTAAAGCGGATTTATCACCGGGCACAGTGTTTTTATTACTAGCTACACCAACTAACTCCAACACTCGTTCAACTCTAGCACCATCAATGCCCTGCGGCTTTAGGTCAATCAAAACGAGATGATTATCAGTCCCGCCAGACACGATTGAGTAACCATACCCGCCTTTATCTCTAGCATCACCTAGCCGCTTCGCAAAGGCCTTTGCGTTAGACAATACAGTTTCCTGGTATGTCCTGAACTCAGGACTTTGGGCTTGTTTGAGGGCAACAGCTAATGCTGCGATGGTGTGATTGTGTGGGCCCCCTTGATGCCCTGGGAACACAGAGAAATTTATTTGGTTCTCCAAATCCCAAAGCTCTTTTTCCTTGGTTTTTGGGTTGATTCTTCTTTCACCTCTTCTAAAGAAGATCATCGCACCTCTGGGGCCACGAAGTGATTTGTGCGTGGTAGTGGTGACGACATCTGCAAAGTCGAAAGGTGATGGGATTACTTTGGCCGCAACCAGGCCTGATATGTGGGCCATATCAGCCAAGAGGTAAGCCCCAACTTTATCTGCTATAGCTTTCATTCTTCCATAATCAATCAATCTACTGTAAGCTGATGTTCCAGCAACGATAATCTTAGGTCGGAACAGGAAAGCTGTTTCTTCCAGCTTATCATAATCAATGAGACCTGTAGACTCATCAAGTCGATAAGGAACTGTCTCAAAATATTTGGAGATAGAGGAAATCTTCTTTGTTGGTGTTTGGTATCCATGTGAGAGATGTCCTCCGTGAGGCAGATCTAAGCCCATGATTCTATCATGAACGTTGAGAAGCGCAGAATAAGTGTAGAGGTTTGCGGGAGAACCCGATAAGGCTGTAGGCTGTTAAGACTATTCTTTTTGATGTTATTTACTCATGGCTTACCCTGAACGTTAACACCCCATTCATTCTCTTTGAGTCCAAATGCTTGCAGGGCACGATTTTGGCAGAGGGTTTCAGCTTCGTCTATAAACTGATTACCGCCGTAGTATCGAGCTCCTGGATAACCTTCAGAATACTTATCTGCATACAAATTAGGTAATAATTCAAACGACCTTGCCACGCTACAAACTCTGCATAACACTTCCCAGGGCGTCCAGAACAGCCTGAGAAGTAAAGTTTTCCGAGGGAATGAGGTTAATGAAGTTTTTTTGCCTTCTTTTTTCCTATTAGAGATTCTCTATCAACATCATTATTACTGGAGATTGGAGATCGGAAGAGAGTGCACATTTTGTATGATCTTATACATGGATTGATCCGCATTTTCTAAGTTGGCAGTGAGTAACTTTTCACCAGGTCAGTATCCATCATTCGTCGTTGTCTACAGAGATTGATGACGCTGAGTACCTTGTGTTGTGGCGTTGCAGCGAGCGAAGTGGCACGTCGAGAGCCAGATATTGTTACTGGCCGACACACGACAGCTCGGCCCAGATTTACTGACGCCTTTCTCAAAACGGACATGTTGGCGCTATAAACAACTGGCGCGCAATTGAGGTAGGAGAAATGAACGTAATTTTGTAAGGATAACGCACGGGCCACTGTTATACCTTTTCGATTGATGATGATTCTTTCATTGACGATGGTGATTAGGAATAATTGGTACATATATGAGGTCCATCCTTCGTTGTTTCACTCTTAGTGTAAACCTTCTCCGGTGGACCTTTCTGAAGACCCGGGACAACTTTTGCACTCGAGATTACTCCCTACAATTACATGTATCCAGATAAATTTTAAAACTCGTATTCAAGTATTTTACCATCTGGCAGCCGAATATCCCTTTTTCTTTCTGTGGTTACGTTAATTTGCGCTCGCTTGGAGAGTGTACCACCAAACTTTTCCGTGGGATCTGAATATTTTGTCCGTTGTGAAGGAAGCAAGTGGCGTAGGCACGTTACTTCTATCTTACGGTAGTAATTTGGTCAAGTGGCTCAGTGGTATATAAACTGGTAGGTGCGGATGTCGGACTTGTGCCTAACGAAGCTTTCTGGAAAACAATGGGTACATGCATTGGTTACGGGTGGTAGATATTGGTCAATAGAATTCACAAGAAGAGCCTCGAGCATTACGTTATTCATTCCAGGACCGATGCATTGTTTTACTCTCTACATGTGTACACTTACAAAAATACCTCTTCATCCTATGTATATTAGCACATTGCGGATGAAGTCAACATCACGTTCTCCTCTAGCTAGATGTAGTTGATTTTACCACGGCATGGAAAATTTACACAACCAGTTGTGATTCTTGTGCTGCAGAAATACTACTAGATCATCTAGTAAGTACCTGTCACAGCTTCTCTCCCATCTCCTCGCCCCAGACGAATGAGAAAAGGATTAATGATGCGCTCAGAAGTCCAGTACAACTGACTCTGGTAAACTAGACCAGCTCCCCTATTCTGCCAGCCACGATGCATGAAGTTTTTTTCGATGCTATTATAGCACAAGAAGACCTCGAGAAAACAGCACGAGTTCTTCAAGGATATTGTAATATGGCTCCCGTCAGTTTCCTGCGGCGAAAATTATTCTGGGAAGGTCCCCCAGGGCCCGATCTCAAAGGCTTGAATCTCCAACACGAAAATATTCAGCGAGCGATTCCAGCCAAAAAGGCTCTGTGGAAGAATTTACATGATAATCTCTGCACACAATCATACATTTTAACTCTTACCTACGATCTAGATCAAGAGAAACAATTGGGCAAGCGCAACTCTGACGAAGAGGGACCGTGGGTGCCAATACAGCCAGAAAACTTGATGAGTTCATCACTGACTTTTGCCATCAAGTGAGCTGGATTGTGATCAGCTTCATGGAACACTCCGTTGGAACGATATTCCTGATCCGGGTGCGAATAAAGTGGCCCATAGTCGTATCTTCGTCAGCATCGAAAAAGAGACCAAACTATGTGAGATATTGAAAGCAAGCAATTACCGGCAAGTCCCATACTCTTACAGAAGAGAAAGACAATTGACTGACAAAGATTTTTTCGGGAAATCATTGAGGAAGTTCATCGCTTTGTTCACAATCACACAATGTTTGAATTATATAGACCTTTACAAATACCATCTTTACAGGAAGAGAATTGCCCTCCAAGTATTCGTACACGATTACCTTCTTTTGAAAAACTGAGACTATTCGACTCGGAAGAAAAGTGGATCTTGAGAGCCAATGCTATTGTTTTGGATGGGACAGACCAGGACCAAATGAATGAGGGTGTAAAGTTGTTGTCTGAGATCAAGTCTGATTTCGAGGGTTTTGTTAATTTTGATATTAGGAGTCGGTTTTTGCACGACACAAGGACCAAACAATAAACCTCTCTCACTTTTGCAGGTAAATTTATCTGTAAAATCTAGCGTTCTTGGTATTACCTGAGATATCCTCAAACAAAGTCTAGATTATGGACAAGTTCAGATGGCGTACACTGCAACATAGGTAGATATTCACATGAATTGTCGACAGCCTCTTAATACTCTTCAGCGTACACATCGTCTTTTATGGTGGGATATATTTGAGACTTGCTCGGATTCGTGGGCGTTGTATACTTGCCCTTACAAGGGTACAGAGGTTGTGGGGTTATGATATTCTCTGCTCCAAGACAATTTTATGGTTGTGAGCACGAAAGCACAGGAAACAACGCTTTTCTAACGTAATGCGATGACGGTTAGTTATTCCTTTTGATTGAATAAGCCTGAGCTACAAATACAAAGTCTCTCAGATGTGTAAGACTGTAACGATGAATTTCATCTTGGTCCAGATCATAACGTAAATACCATGAAGTTGCACCTGAGGCCTGTTTATCTGTTTTTCTTTGTTTGCCAGACAGCAATACCGAATGGAGCAACTTTATATTGAGTTAGTTCAGCCTCTCGAGTTCTTTGGAGACCTACAAAATCCGACACCCATAAAGACCCAATATCTCACGAAGAAGAATTTTGTCAATGGATTAAACGGAAGGTTAGACCGTGGTCCTTCTGGATAGTGATAAGGAGAGCTCTTCAATGCCTTGCTCATGTGGAAGCCCCGGACTTGACGTCCCGCTACGGAGACCATGGAGGTCGTGCGAGTAACGGCTCTTGAAAACATCTGGATAAAAGTAACTTAGTACTAATTTGGATCGGGAAAGGTGGAAGGCAAGAAGAATTTGTGTCGAATCAATCAGACATACTTTTAATCGATGGGTTTTATCAAAATGGGCTTGTATTGTTACGATCTTCCCTGGGCTGGGAAAATGACGCTAAAGCAATTAGTGTCTGGCAAAATGTTTGACCCCTGTAGTAAGAAATTTCTTGGTACTCCATAGCTAGGTGGAATAGTGCGGGACTAGACAATAACTTCAACAAGTCAACGAATATCACCTATCTCTGCGAATCGTGTATCTCGATAAGTAAACATGGACGATGACTTGTTTGATATCTTCGAGGATAACCATGACGCGTCTACCGTCCCCAAAAAGCCCAATAGGAACCGCCCCGAGAAAAAAGATGGGTGCAAGAAAAGAGCTGCAAATCGACCAGCAAGTGAAACATCAGAAATACAAGAAAATACTTCTAAATCAAATGAAAAAGACGATTCGATGGATATCGACGAAGGGAGTGGCAGCTCTGCATCCGGGAGCAAAGGAGTGAAAAGGCGCCGTGTAGAAGAAGTAGCGGAACCAATCGTTACAGACGCATTCCAGACCGAATCTTCACGAAAAGTAGCTGCCTCTCTCGGCCTCATGGATAAGGATGATGGAGCTTTAGTGATACAACATAATATACAGCATCAAGTCTCGTTGCCGCCAGGATATGCCTATGTTCCTATCTCTCAACATAAAACACCCGAACATCCTGCCCGCACCTGGCCATTCGAGCTAGATCCATTCCAAAAGGTTGCAATTGCTTCTATTGAGCGAGGAGAGTCAGTCTTAGTCTCGGCGCATACCAGCGCAGGAAAGACAGTCGTAGCCGAATACGCGATAGCGCAAAGTTTAAAAAATAACCAGAGAGTCATCTACACAAGTCCAATCAAAGCGCTCAGCAACCAAAAGTATCGAGAATTTCATGCCGAGTTCGCTGATGTCGGTCTCATGACTGGAGATGTTACAATCAACCCGACCGCTACCTGTTTAGTGATGACTACCGAGATTTTAAGGTCCATGCTTTATAGAGGGTCGGAAATAATGCGAGAAGTACAATGGGTCATTTTTGACGAGATTCACTACATGAGAGATAAGGTCAGAGGTGTTGTATGGGAAGAAACAATAATTTTATTGCCAGATAAGGTTCGATATGTCTTCTTATCTGCCACAATTCCAAACGCAATGCAGTTCGCAGAATGGATAACTAAGACCCACAACCAACCATGCCATATTGTGTACACAGATTTCCGACCGACGCCATTACAACATTACTTCTTCCCAGCAGGAGCGGACGGGATACATTTAATTGTCGATGAAAAGGGTAATTTTAGAGAAGACAACTTCCAGAAAGCTATGTCTTCCCTTCAAGAAAATAAAGGTGCAGATCCAGCAGATCTCAATGCAAAGAGGAAAGGAACGGGCAATAATAAAAAAACGAATAAAGGGGTATCTAAAGATGATAATGCTGATATCTACAAGATTGTGCGAATGATTATGTTGAAACATTATAATCCTGTGATTGTGTTCAGTTTCAGTAAAAGAGATTGCGAGGCTTACGCGTTGAAAATGTCTACCATGGCTTTCAACGATGAATCCGAGAAAGCTATGGTCACAAAAGTTTTCGAAAGTGCAATGGAATCCCTATCTGATGATGACAAAAAGTTACCTCAAATTCAACATATTTTACCTTTACTCCGTCGTGGGATAGGTGTGCATCATTCTGGCCTATTACCCATACTAAAAGAGACAATCGAGATCTTATTCCAAGAGAACTTGATCAAAGTGCTATTTGCGACAGAAACTTTTTCTATTGGTCTTAACATGCCGGCTAAAACCGTCGTTTTCACCAACGTACAAAAGTTCGATGGCACCAAAAGTCGAAACCTAACCCCATCAGAATTTGTTCAAATGTCAGGTCGTGCCGGTCGGAGAGGTCTTGATGATAGAGGAATTGTGATCATGATGATCAGCTGTAATATGGAACCAGAAGCGTGTAAAGAGATTGTTCGTGGAACTCAAGATAATCTAAATTCAGCCTTTTATCTTGGATATAATATGATTCTAAACTTGATGCGTGTGGAAGGAATTTCGCCTGAGTTTATGTTAGAACATTGCTTTCATCAATTTCAAAACGCCTCCGGCGTTTCGGGACTAGAACGAGAATTACAGGAATTACAACTGACCAAAACTAGCATTCAGATTCCAGACGAGTCTACGGTAAAAGAGTATGTGGAATTACGACAGCAGCTGGATGAATACGGCAAAGATTTACGGAGTGTCATTAACCATCCCAATAATTGCTTGCAATTTATGCAGCCTGGGCGTATGGTTCATATCAAGAAAGATGACCAAGATTTTGGCTGGGGTGCAGTAGTAAACTTCAAGTCACGGCGACCTCCCAAAGGCGAAGAAGCTGATTATACTCCGCAAGATTCCTATGTCCTTGACGTTCTCGTCCTTGTCTCTGAAGAATCATCAGAGGCCTTACATGGTACGAATAAAGACTTTAAAGTAATTGCTCCGCCAGCTCATGGCGAGAAAGGTAGGATGGAAGTAATTTCAGCTTTTCTGTCTTGTGTTGATACTATTGGTCACGTACGCATATTTCTACCAGTAGACCTCACTTCCGCGAGCCAACGCGAAATAGTCGGAAAATCCCTTGAAGAGGTCAAGCGCCGATTCCCTGATGGTATTTCAATCCTTGATCCCATTGAAAATATGGGTATCACAGACGATTCGTTTAAGAAGCTCTTACGCAAGATTGAGATTCTTGAATCGCGACTTCTGGCTAATTCGCTTCACAATTCTCCCCGGCTTGAAAGCCTTTTTAACCTGTATACAGGCAAACAAGAAATTAATCGAAAAATCAAAGAAAAGAAAAAGGCTATCGCATCTGCCTTGAGTATTATACAGCTCGATGAATTAAAGTCACGAAAGCGAGTACTTCGGCGTCTGGGCTTTATAAATGATCAGGAAGTTGTTGAGCTCAAGGGCCGTGTAGCTTGCGAAATATCCTCAACGGGTGACGGGCATGAGTTACTTCTTTCTGAACTTCTTTTTAATCGCTTCTTCAATGAAATGAGTCCAGAAATTTGTGCTGCCACCCTCTCTTGTTTCATCTTTGAGGAAAAGAGCCAAACAGCACAGCCATTAAAAGGTGAACTGAAAGAACATTTTATCTCTATCCAGGCACAAGCACGAATAATCTCAAAAGTTAGCTTAGAGAGTAAGCTGTCATTAAATGAAAAGGAATATGTCGATAGTTTCAAGTGGGAGCTCATGGATGTTGTTTTGGCGTGGGCTCAAGGCAAATCATTTGCTGAAATCTGGTAGGTTTCTTTTCCTGCACTCCTGGTGGGTTGCGGCGGCTAAAAATGACCAGTAAAATGACCGATGTCTATGAAGGCTCCTTAATACGTCTATTCCGTCGTCTCGAAGAGCTACTCCGACAGATGGCTGAAGCTGGTAAGGTAATGGGATCCGAGGAATTATCGAAAAAGTTTGAAGAATCACTCGCAAAGATTCGGCGAGATATTGTTGCTGCTCAGTCTCTCTACTTGTAGGTGTCAGGTACTAGCTAGTCGATGGAGTCTGGAGTCTATACATAGGATACCTCTTCAATTCTTATGCATAATATATTGACATTAGATTTCGAGTAAATAGAAAGATATTTTAATTATGGTATACTCTCGCTACCCCTGATATAGAATGCACCCACTCCCTATAGAGTATGGGTAATGTTCTTTCCACCCCGTACTTGGTTCCTTCCATCCCATGTATCTCGGATTTAAATCCACCCAGCAGTATAACTATAAATTCCTTCAGACAATATTACATGTAGCATTGTCCCCCCTATATAAGTTAAATGATGTTTGTTAGCTTATGCTTATTTACTTTCCTGACTACTGAACCGAGGTCTTTACTAATCCACAATTTTCTCTACGATCTGATCAAGTAGTCATTTCTACGACTTTTCAGTAAGGGCACTCTTCATTAACTAACAGAGAAATATACACAGGAACTCGAATTAAAAGCTCCCTATCCTCTGACTCTTGGTGACTATTCAGGCTAATTTCAATCAAGGTCTGATTATTCCTTTGCGAAAAGAATAATAGAACATTATTTCCGAATCTGCAATCACTCTGCTACCACCTCCTGAAGCTTCATATCCGAATAATGTCGCTCTGATGCGTGCGGTACGCGACTATGCGCATAAGCAAGGCTATGTAGTCTCAAAGCTTCGCTCAGTCAAACGTAAGATAGTCATAAAGTGTGATAGAGGTGGTTGTTTTCGATCTCGAGCAGCAAGTGGCAGCATTAAAAAGCGCGAATCTGCAACCCGGCTTGTAGATTGCCCATTCAGCTTAACAGCGCGCCTCCAGAAAGACAGCACATGGATTCTCCGCATCACTGTAGCTGATCATAATCATGAGCCTTCTTCCGACATGAGAGGCCATCCTACAGCACGGCGCTTAAACTCTTCCCAGAGGACAATAATTCGACAACTTTTAAAATCAGGTGTTCCTCCGAAACAAATTTTGAATTGCTTACGCGAAGAAGATCCAACTATTCTAGCGACACCGAGAAACATTTAAAATAAGCGCCGCAATCAGAGAGATGAGGAGCTTATGGGGCGGACATCCCTGGAAGTACTGCTCGATGATTTGCATCAGCCTGGACCTGGATGGAGTTGTCAAATATAAAGAGATGGAGAGAATAGACTCACCCATCTATTCTCTTCATGCTCGCAATCTGTGGAGTTATTACGAAGGTATCTATACACTTTGGTTATAGATTGTACCTATAAGACCAACCGCTTCAAAATGCCGTTGCTTCACATCATTGGAACGACGAGCTTCAACACGACGTTCAGTGTTGCGTTTGCATTTCTCAGACATGAATGCGAGCATGATTACCAGTGGGCTCTTGAAAATATTATCGGCCTTTTCTCGATAGACTACCTGTGACAATTACAACGGATAGAGAGCTTGCCCTTATGAATTCCGTTGAAACTCTTCTACCGAACATGGCACACCTTCTCTGTGTCTGGCATATTCAGAAGAATGTACTTAACAATTTTTGTAAGTATTTCGGAAGCGAGGATGACTGGGCGAAGTTCTTGAGTGCTTGGACAGGAGTCGTGATATACGCAGTCCCCCCCCCATGTAAAAACGTTTCTGCCTGGTTATTTTTATATGCTACTAAATTTGGGACAAGAATAGATTTTTTCTAATTATAAAAGTTTAATTTACTCCAATCCCTGAAAAGGAAGATAGGACCCATAAATTTATGACGAGCATAAAATACATCTTTCAGCCTAGCAATTATGATCCCTACTAAGATGTTAGGGCAATGTCTTAGAGTATGGCCTGTTGCCCGACAACCTTGATATCTTATCTTATCGTGTCCTAACTCAACTCAACTCAAGCAGTGCAGTGTCGTAATACTAGTTTCAAGGTCTCGTGTTGGGAAAGGATACGGCCAGTTTGAGCGGCTTGCTGCCTGTTGTGTGCTCTAGCATGAGCACGGCGTCCAGATTCCTCAGTTCGACGCTGTTGCCGGATCATAGGGTCAGGAATAAGCTGCTGGGAATTAGGATGCGGACGATCAAAGTGCCAATGTTGGTGGAAATCGTTGATTGTTAGACCTGAACGAATGAATAAGCTTAACTTGGCCAGAGTTAGGGTCCTAAAGTTAAAATACCTCGATTTTGGGACATTCGCTCCTGGATGATGTGCCAACAGGGCATACACATCGACTTATTGAATGTCCCAATACAAATGGAACTCTGTCCATACCACGTTCGCAGTTCCTCATTCTAAGCATCTATGACCTGCTTGCAGGTTTCATGAAGAGTAAAGTGTGAAATTCTGCCCAGAACTACATAGTAGAATTCTCCAGAAATTTCTGCACGCAAGCTATCGCGTGCTCTTGAGTGTTTGATTCTGATCTCGTTGATCTGATCAGACAGTGCCAGCTGGATCGAGGCCCGAACAGACGATAGCTTCTTGGTTGGAGTTCTAATCCATCTCTTGAGCACAGCGTGTGCACCTTCGAGCCTGGA
>JAKRRZ010001026.1:0-14128 GCA_022627015.2 Podosphaera aphanis
GAGTAAAGCAGAGACTCGCCGAACTATACTAGAGGCCTAGTACAACTGTACAACAGAGGATAAGCTTCGATCACTCATTCTAAGCATGTCAAAGGGATGTGAAGAGGTAGTTAGAGTTCAAGGGGGTTCAACTTCATATTAGGAACATTTTGTATATTAGAATCTTGAGATAGATCTATCGAAATCCTTGATATTATCCTTGATGTGGATTTTAAGGCACCATTCAATATTTAGCCAAGAGTGGCATACTGCCTTCACTTTCGTCGCCAAGAAATCTCTCACCTTGAATTGATATTTAGGTTTTGAGGTTATCCTAATATGGCCTCGCTTAGAAAAGATCAATAGAGCAAACTGCCATATTGGTATAATAGTCGGCAACTAAAAACCCTGCAAAGACATACTGCCTTCACTTACCCCTGAGCCCCTGTACTATATCACTACGATGAAATTCGTCGCCTTGCAATAGCAGGGTATAATCTCGCTTCAGGGATAATACAAGGATCAATTTATGCACTATCACACTAATGGAATTCTACCCCAGCTAGTCTGAAACTTGCAGTTATGTCTGCCTAGATTATCAGGACTTTCACATTCTAGTGCAAGCTATGCATAGCCACCGATTTACAATCAACTCAACAATTGTGTGCGATGTAGTGTAGCACTCACATAATTAAATATATTCTTAGGAGAAATGAATTCACCGCAGACACCTCCACAATCACCAATATCTCCTAAATATGCGCCACGTTTGACTCGAGATAAACGTTTACAAATGAGTTTGACATCAAAATAATGCTTTCGCACCAATTTTAAGATTTGTCAGGTAAGAACATTAGCCCGAGAGGGTCTTTCGTTCAAAATGATTGCAGAACGACTCGAAATCACCCACGGACAAGTTCGATATGCTATGAACACTACTAAGCTCACCCCCAAAAAGTCTAGTGGGCGGAACCCTTTACTCAACAGTCCAAAAATCGACGAAGTGGAAGCTTACATAACTTCCTCTCAAGAAGGCCATCAAATGCTCTACTTTGAGGTAGCAAATGTTGTCTTCCCGCACTCTGGTGTAAGTGAAAAAGTAATTGAGCGGGAAATGAAAAATAGGGGTTATACTTGAAGGATCGCCACTTTGAAACCTCCACTTTCCCCAGAAAATTTGAGAAAGCAATATGATTTTGTTAGAAATCATCTCCACTGGGAGAAAGAAGATTGGATGCGAGTACTCTGGACTAATGAAAGCTGGGTGACTGATGGTAGGCATACTAGATGTTGGATCACAAGAAAGGTTGGCATTGCCTTCAAATATCCTCTTATTTCAAGTTCTTAATCTAATCCCCTGAATTATCCAGATGAGGTCTACGACAACACATGTGTTGTTAGCAATTTTCGAAGGCGAACTGGATGGATGTTTTGGGGATATTTTTTTGGAAGTGAGAAAGGGCCATGCTTGTTTTGGGAGAAAGAATGGGGTTCGATAACTGCCGAACGCTACAGTGAGAGGATAGTACCTCTCATCCATGGTACGGTCTCAATGAGACCAGATTTAGTGGTGATGCAGGATAACGCACCCTCTCATTCGGCGGCCCGAACAAAGCGAGAACTGAGCGAGAGGAATATAGTTCCTCTAGAATGGCCACCGTTCTCTCCAGATCTTAATCCCATAGAACATGTCTGGGATATGATGAAAAATTATATTCAATACAAATATCCTGACATGATTGAACGAGGGCGGCGGACAGAAGAGGAAACACGTCTTATTGTCAGAGAAGCCTGGGACAGGGCGGTAAATGAGGATGACTTGAGAAATCTTGTTGATTCAATGCCGCAGAGAATCAGGGCTGTATACGATGCTGGTGGCGGACATGTAAAATATTAAGGGCTTTCTAATAAGAGAGTACATGTAATTTCTCAGTCAGATAGTTGTAATTAATCAATATTATACATTTCATAATTTTCATAAGCAGAAATTTCAACCTTTTACTAGGATTGTAGATAGGGAGACGATTTCATCGTCCTGAACTTTTCACCATATAAAATTTAGAGTTTTGGCATGGGTATTTCGCTAACGACACCAAAATAAGTTGGATAAAAGTGTATATACCCTGCCGAAAGTGTATATACCCTGTAAAATCCACTTTTAATTGACAGGGAGCCGAATTTTATCGTAGTGATATAGTACAACATTAACTGCCAAATTTACAACGCGCTAATCTAATGTAATTACTACTACTGGGGGCCCGCATAAATGTCGTTTTGCTTGAGGATATGCAAGTTCATATGCAGGTGAAAATTCTTTTTCCTTGGTCAAAGCATAGAGAGAGGGGAAGGCGAGAAGGTCCGAAAATTCGCTGAGAGCCATTCCCCCCGACTTTGAGAGTAGTTTCTATATCACTTTCATTCATCACTAAATACTATCTTATTTCACTGTGGACGGCGCTATTGACGAAAAAATCTACTTTTTAGCGGAAAATATGAAACTGACCAGTACATTCTACACATATTTCCATGTTCAAGTTATCAAAATAATTTTTCGTAGAGTCAGAATGTATTTAGTAGACGTTAAAAATGAATGAAAGTGAAATGGAAATTGACCATAAAGTTGGGGGGAATGGCTCTCAGCGAATTTTCGGACCTTCTCGCCTTCCCCTCTCTCTATGCTTTGACCAAGGAAAAAGAATTTTCACCTGCATATGAACTTGCATATCCTCAAGCAAAACGACATTAATGCGGGCCCCCAGTAGTATATCCTCCAAGCATAGTTGTAAAAAGTTAAACTTCAACCCCAAAAAGCTGCATTTCTCAGGCTGGCTTGAGTTGATATCCGCTGAACAATAAGGTGGGTAATAACTGGACACTTCTAGTCCACTGAGATGCTGACTGGTCTTACTGATCTAACCACAAAGTAAATAACAAGACTGGACGCCACGGCTCCCCAAGATGCCCCCCAAACTCCCTTTCCTCAATGCCCTTATGTACCAACCACTTCTCTACCGTTTCAGCTACGGAGTTCTGTCCCAATGTTTCCTCCCTAGAAGCTAGTGCTTAGTTTCAATATCGGGTTTCATCCTGAGGCACCTCTCTATCCATGCCGTGTTCCAACGGTTCCGTGTCCCTCCCGCTTTATCTTGAAACACCCCTCACAACAGTTCATCCTCCTGACTTCGTTGTGTATGATACACTCAGTAGTAACATGTTTCATCATCTTACTGCTTGCAGAAAAAATAAAAATGGGTTCCCTCAATAGAAATTTCAGAATGGGAGGCCCAGCCGATCCATGCAGTGTTTTACATTTCCATAAAGTCTTGTACCCGTCAACTGACCATCAGCAGTCAGTAGCATACAAGACTTTCTCACAGCTGCATGGACGCTTCTCCTACAAGCCTCTGCAACAGATGCATCAAAGATCCATTTTTTAGGTTTGAAAATCTGACCTTTTACAATTATGCGTGGGGGACATACTCCCCTTGCCCAAATTGCTTCTTAAAAACTTTACTTTTTAATGGAGTATTTACATGGCAAAATGCAAGTGAAATACGACAAACATCTACGCAAACTTGATATTTGAGATCATATGATGATCATAAAAAGTTGGAACTTATCATCAGACATCGATTTTTAAAAGCTTATTTTTATGGTAGGGGTTTAAGGGTGCAGTAAGTCTCGTCAATATCTCCATTCATGGAACCTACAATTGATGAACAAAACCTACTTTGACTTGTCAGCCCCGAAGTAGAGATCGAGATCGAATTGATCAAATGATCTTTTCATCTACACAGCCTCCTCTTGAAACAATGAGGGTTTTAGAAGTGATTTGGGCAAGGGGAATAGTACGATAATAAAAAGGGAACTGGTAGCTCTCTTTCAGCTTTTTGGTATCTCTACTTCACCCCTGCGAAAATTCCCCTCCAAATGATTTCTGATTGGTAAGGTCTTAGATTAGTTCAAACTCCATTTTTTGAAATTACAGGCTACCTCCCTGTTAAAAGTTTGCACGTCGTTGCTACGCAGAATATATATGCGCGCACCTGTAGACCCACGTTCGTCTGAAAAGCCCGAGATTCAGCAAATGATCTAAGGCCTCGTCACGCGAGCTCCAATATTCTCATGACCCCGTACTTCCCTTCACTTGAGATAGCGGTACAAGATTAATAAGTATAGCGATTGGCTTCGAGATCAACCAGAATAACCACGTTCTGAAATGACTACTCCTTCGATCGCAAATCATCCTACTCAACCCTGGATACCTAAAACCATTTGAGGTGAAAATATCTGGTCGTCGATGACTACGTACTATCACCCCTGATTATAATGAAGTTGCAAAGAATATAGAGACCTATCCAACAGCTAGAGCCCTTGATGGTGAAGTCGAACCTGTTCACAAGTTGAGCAGTCTTCGAGCAAAGTCGTTGGATTGTACATGCTTTTTTTGCGCGGGCGCCAACAGAATCCAAACAGTCTCTCAGCTGCTTAGGACAAAGCACTTACGAGTACACGACTAACCATGACCAAATGTCTTCATGCATTACAGGTGCGATTGCAACACACGCAATGCTCACAGCAGGTTCTAATGCGTTGTACAATTCGAGACTGCGGGTACGGTACCTGCACTTAGGGAATGGATGAATCCCAAAAATACTTGGTAGCCTACCATACCAACTATCAAAATGTCTTCTTGTCACCGATCAAGAGCTCGACTACCTGAACGAATGCTCTTTGAAATTGTCGTTCAAGGCCGACACCTTTAGATTTCATCGTTTATCTAGGAGTTTGATGGAGAAAAATTCCTGTTTTCTTTTTGCAAATTACAGAGCCTCCGACAGTTTCTATCTTCGGATTTGGCCTGGCGAATACAGAATGATTTCGTGAACGTTCGGGTAGTCCTTTACACACGAGCACGGTACTGTAGCTCAAAATCCGAGCGTTTTAAATGTACATTCTTGAATTTATTGTTCCTCAAAGCAGTGACATGCCAACTTTTACCAAGGAGATAACCTGGAATCCCCCCAAATCGAGTTTGAGCTAATTTAAGACCTGACCAATCAGAGAGCATTTGAGGGGTATTTTCGCAGGGGTGAAGTAGAGATACCGAAAGCTGATGGAGAGCTACCTGTCCCCCGCCCCCAAAATTATTTAAGGAACCAAGATCTAGACTTCACTATTTCGTTACGTCGACTTCACCCCCCATATCGGACCAACCTAGTATTTGATGATTGAACAGTACTCCGATTATGCTTCAAGCTAAGTCTATCAAGCATCAAGATTATTTCTGGCTTCTACATCTGCGGTAGTCATGAGCGAAGTGAACATGAAATCCCGTAAGCACGAAATACAAGTTGCTGTTATTTTGGGGGATTGTTTTACATACAGCTGAGCCTGTCTAATTGTTAACACTTGGTCAAAAAATTGCACTTGCAGTGATTTTGCAGTTAGGAAAGTCCTCTCTGAACTGCAAAACAGCTAATTATTCCTTGATTTCGCATTTACACATAGAGCTTTCCTATGAGATTTAGAGAGAGAGAGATACATGTGTGGAACGCAAAACCAGCAATTTACATACAGAAAGTTTGCATTTAGACAGGCTTAAATATCTTTAAAATTCACATCACTAACGGGTCTCCCCGCTCTTATTTGTTCAACCAAGTATTGTTCAGATTTTTACCTCGGCTTTTATCATCAATCGTGGTTAAAATATTTAAAACGTGGATATTGTATGCTAGCAATATTCTCACTTGCTCTTGAGAAGAAAATTGGAGGGAGGGTGACTGAAGCAAATTGGATGGATTAGTCCGTTTCTATGTTCACAAGTTTGAAGTACCAATCTCCGTTCAGTTCGTGGCTTCTTAATGAATTGAGACTCGGAGGTTTATTGCCCACTCCAGACTTAAGCAAAACACATCATTGGTGAAATAGAAGTAGTAAAAAGTGATATTTTAATAAAATCAAAAGCAAAGAATATTCAGGGTGGAATCTAATGAAGGGTAAAGCACTCGCTCTGGCCCTTTATTCCACATGGGAGCTTTTGATGATTTGTTCACCTAATTCGGATGGAAATTTCGAAGTATTTTGCAAAGGGAGCTTTCGTCATATGAAAGTGGCTCGTCATCGGAGTGTCGAAAATTTCTTATAACGTTTGGGTTTGTATGCATGGCAGCTTTTGAGGACAAAACTTGGGATTTTTGGTGGTATGGGTATAAAGTAATGATTTAAAGATCTCTGGGGAACTGGAAGATAATCATAATTCATTTGACATTTTATGATATATTAAGCTATCCGCTTGCCCTTTGCATTTTTCTTTGGAGTGTCGGCGATAACTAGATCTGATAAGAATTGTTAACAATTAGTTTTTCCATACTAACAAAATTAAAGCTTGACAAAGATTTCTTGATAATTTTGGATTAACTTCGGATAGGTAGGTCACAGAAAACACGTACTAGGAGGCAATGATTGCTTTAGCTTCTCAACCTTTTCTGAATCCTTTAACACGAGAGTGTAGAGAAACCTTTGACAGCGGACTTTGAACTTTGTTTGCGAAGTTTTCTTGTTCCGCTTGATACGAGCAGCTGTATCCAAATAGTCAATTGAGGTATCTTTTGTAAAATCGATTCGATGCTTTAGACTCGGATAATACTGGGATTTTGGATGGTGGTGTGGAAATTCTGAGGGGGAGACATACATGAAGCATCCTTGCGTCTGCAAATCTCAATGAACTATTTGAAAATTATCATTAGCTTCTACTTTGCTACTTAAGTTTGAGGATCATTTTCTGAATCAGATCCATTCAGGTTATTGAGCAGGCGAACTCACTTGCTTGATGTCTGAGGTTTCGCGAGGCATGTTGAAGCTGATTTGCTCTTGTCGTGTCGATTTGCTGATTATCTCTGGCGCATCAGAAATAAAATACAGTGTCCTAATGTCAAATTTGTGTGGTATTATGTAAGCAGAATCCTCGGTTACCGTTGAGTCGCGTGAATGGCCCCTCTGTCGATCCGTGGCAGACACTCTGCCCGGTGTAGTTACCAGAAATCCCTCCCTGCACAATCTGAAATAGGTAAAACAATCATTATGCCTACACCATTAGACAAGGCACTGAATCAACGGGTCAGTGAAGCGTCTGGCACGAAAAATTACTGAACGCAATTAGGGTGGCTTACTGGCTTTCACCGGCATCATCGCAGCAGCGGCTGCATGGTCAATTTGGGGGCAGGAAATTTTCCCTCGAGAAAACGATCCTACGGGAGACCCCAAGACTTGGACCAGAGAAGAGAAAAGAAGATGGCTAAGTGCTGTAAATTAGAGGAGCACATGTCGTAGCGAAAATATCTCGCTAATACGGGTAGAGAAACTTACACCCCGATGATAATGATACAGATGAGCAGCTCTTAGAAAGGGTTAAGGCCAACCTAAGACTATCTTGAGCCTAGTGAGCGCTTGAGTTAGGCTTCGAGGATGATTCGAAATTCGACCTGAAAGTATCAAAGTATGGGGTTACATTTCAGATTTGACTGAATACACGTAACTTTACACAGCGCCTATATGTCCAGTTGTCAAAAGAAGTTATTGTTTCAGCTATCATGGGCCCATAAGCCTACTTTGGATGAGTTTGCTAATTTTCACTTACCTGGAGTCGACGTTGATCTGACTCTGAGCGATATATATTAACTGTCTCTGACTACCTTGAAATATCTGAATTGGATAACTATTTGGCCAGTATACTCTTCATCAAACGAGAGGAGTTGGAGTTTACAATGCGTCATTTTCTAGCAGTATCTTATTCACACCGTCGCAAATTGCTTAGATCAGAAAATCAATCCGTAAATCACTGGATGCGTTGTAGCCAGTACATGTACCCACACTACTACTACTACTACTACTACCAAGCTCTAATATCAAATCGTTTGTTTCACCACAATGCTAAAATCAAATACATAAGCCTGTCCTTGCCGATTGCCATAGTCCTGTTAAATTTTTCATCTAGCAAGATTCTGTTCATAAAATATCAGAGTGGCCAGTATCAAATCACGGATTACCTGTATTACATTATTGATTTTTTTGGCACACAATTATATTCTTGATGAGCTCCAAATGATTTTTAGTGATTTTATATATTGATTTCGAGATTAGATTCTTGATAACTTAATTAATGGGCGCCATTTCTGCCTTGATCTTCGAACAGGTACCTCTCGGTCTAAAAAAATTGATTAGGGATAAGAAAATGTATACGTGACGATAGCCATGAGGTTTAAAGTTGGGTTATCACGTGGTGTCTCGTGGCTCCGACTACGGCAATGACTGCTGGTAGAGCTTGAGACTAAAATACGAAATAACTTAATTGTCCTTCTTTCTAGACTACGCGGGGAATTATATGTTTCTGGTGTGGCCCACTTGCCATCGCTAGACTAAGCTTACCTGTACATATACGATGCATGCCTGCCTAACTCATGCGATCCTCAGCCACCGAACGTAATCTTATGCATCTAAATCAGTTTTGCCCTTTATCTTGAAGAAGCGTGCCTCTGAGGTATATTATAATAGAGAGATTCGGAAACTATGCTATTAGAACTAGAATGAGTATATCGTAACGGACTATTCTACAAACGCGTCGCGTTACCTTAACTTTATAATCTTCATCGCCTCGCCTAATTAGTACATAGTCAAACACGACTTACGTAACTATGACATATTGAGACCTGCTCTGCACTTCATTCTCCAACACTTTATGAATTTGATTTCACTGTCACAACTCGGCGTCTACGATTGCCCACTCAGGTGTTTTTTCTCTTTAGGAAACCTCGAGGAGATTACCACTCGCTGCTGCTTGGTAATGTTCTCAAAATTATCTACAGGAAAGGTACTACGCCGTATAGGCCCGTGTAAATCCCATCAATCTCCTCACGAACCCATTTTAGCTTTTAACTACTGCCTCGACTACTTCAGATAGAGCTAAACGCTTGCTCAAGTCAAGAAAGAGCAACGTCCTGGCTACCGAGTCTCTGCAGGTCCCATTAACTGTATTTGGAAAGGAGCATACCTTGTCATAGGCAAAAAGACAAGCAGACTCAGAATCAACTTCAGGAGTAGCCCGCTAAAATCTATTTAATCCCAGGTCGGACCCAAAGCAGCAGGGCTATACATATAAGAAGCGAGCATAAAGGTCTTCATTCTTATTTGCACGGAAAGTCTCCGGATTACATAGTCCAAAGTTCCAATGTGATTATTCGTCACAAAACTTCCAACATTGAACCTTAAACTTATGTCAATGGCGTATTCTCAATGGGCAAGGAGAAGAGGAGATGTGCTGAGAGTGGCAAAACAGGTCATTCGCGGCCCTGAAGATAGGGCTCATATTGTACAGTGAATTCATGCTGAAGGGTGGTTAGAACTGTTGAAATTATAGGGTATAATTTGGGTTTATATAATGCGGAATCAGTGTCGGCGATTAGACCGATAAACTAAGATATCTCAATGATTGTAACTAGGAGAATTGATGATAAACTGATAATAAATATATTGAAATATTCGGTAGAATACAACCTGATAAGATGGATAGACGTAGTAATAAGAATGCTTAGACTATATCTTGTGGTTGCTCATCGGTATTTATGTGGTGTTCTGAATATATGTCTCAACAGTCATGTAATTTATACTGTGATTTCACATATTATAGATTAACTCATGAAGCAAGTCATGCCAAAAGCGCCAACAGCAACGTTCTGTAATAGATAGTACAAACATAAGTATACATGAGGTCGTTAGATGATACAACATAAAGCAATAAAGCATGAAGCAATACAGTATATGAACATCGCACACAATATGTCAGGATAATGACAATGCAATGATAATACAATGACTCAATACAGAATGATAGGATAACGTGAACTGAGAGACGCGTATAGTAATAAAATAGGACTAGAACATAAACACTCGCCTAGTCAGAAGTATGACCAGGACGTGAAACCAATGCTTGGTACTATATACAAGATATAGTAATGTCATTTTTCAACAAGAACTATTTTACTCCTGGAACGAAGCGATCTTTCCAGACCCTTTCTTTTCACCGATAGATGGGCTATCTTCCCCGCGGATTTCAGCCACCGGGCGGCGGCTCGATTTTTCTACGAGCGGGTTTTATCGTCTATCGAGTGATGGACAGATCCTTCGATTGGCCAGTGTATTAGATCCAAATCTCTAACCATAGGTTTGAAGCTTCATGTTCCAAAACAATACTGCTAATAGAATTTGTATACATCTATCTGTAATTATTTTTAAGGATTTCCTTTGAACACTTCTTACAGGTTTCCACTTTTCTTTCGGGGGTCTCTCCCGTTGCCTCAACCAAAATAGAGACTCAAGTGTGAGGGCCATCTTGGATCCTTAAAGTGGTCCTAGTAATTTCTCGTTTCCTTGCTACTCCAATATTTGTATGATAGGGGTTTTAACGGTTTGAATTTCCTGTAGTGTCCTAGCCATCAAAGAGTTATTTATCATCTTTATGGCCGGGCAGGGAAAGCTCTGGAATTTTAGTTTTTGGAGACATTGAATAGCCTCAATAAAGTGTGTCGTGTATGCTGTTCCAATGTCTGGAGAAACCTTTCCAGCACCAGTACCAACGTCACTTCCTAGTATCTTTCGATTGTACCTACTACTTGATTCTTTGAATGCATCAGTTTTTATAACAGCGGACGCGTTCGATTGACTCATTTTCGAAAGTTTTTTTTCCAGTCTGTTGTAATATTGACTACCCAGTACGTTCAATGGACAGTACTTGTTACGGGATGAATCCGTGGAGTTGGTAATGGCTGCGCCAGAACCTTGTTGATTGACACTGTTTCTCGCGAGGCTGGTTCTGTGTGAGGCTGTGGCATGTGTGGCTGATTATGATGTGGCTAATGATTATGTGGCTGGTACTGATGGCGGGTAATGTGAGGATGGTGATTGATACAATTCTCCCCTTGTTAATACGGGTCAAGATCTCGTACTTAACAGGAGGAAAGTAAACCTTGGAGATTCCTCTGGTAGATTTTAACAATTAACTGATTTTATATTTGGACTTGCTCTGGTGTTTACCACTATGAATTGATCCCGCGACAGTACTGAAGCTTACTACTTATGTATTAAAAGTATGACTTATAATATGGTGTGGAAGTAGATTTAGAACTGCACAATTGGATTCTGAGGATTTACAGCTACACATAAAATAATGCTCTACAGACCGGTACAAAAGTAGGTTTCCGACGCGGAAAACTCTTCCACTTTATAGTAATATAAACCCTGCTAGCGTAGCTGTGACCAACAGAGCTATGACCAATCCAGACAATCTCATCACACCATTTTAATATTTTGGTCTCAATATTTTTGGTGCGTATATGATTCAATCTTCCATCCTATTTTTTCTTATATTCGGGATAAAAAGTATCGAGGACTTTGATTGTTTAAGGCGTCTATCAGAACTTGTTCATCGCGGAGTTCACTCATCAGATTAATCTAAGTTTTACCCATTCAATCCACAGCACTCCAGGCGTGATACATCTAGAGATGCTTTATTCTCAACGCCATGTAACTTATTCTTTATGCAGGGCTGGGAAATTTTGAGTCTTTTCTCGTCAAAGTGCTATCTCTTTCTTTATCTCTATTCGCAAGAGAGCTCTTAGGCCCGGATTTTCACTTCCGCTCTTTTTCTTTCTTTGATTACTATCAGAACGTGTGAAACTATAGTATATTAGATGAGGGAAAGATAGAGTTGTTCCAGACTTCTCTTATAAGTGATATGAGATATAAGTTATGTAATGAGCTTGACCGATTTAATAGAAAACTGTGACAATAAAGTAAGAATGCATCAACCAGTGATGAAATAAGACAATGAAATTTCGATGTTTCCCCCCATTTCCTTCCAGACGGTTATAAATGATACATATGAAATCAATATTCCCATGCTGGTCTGATCCAAGAATAGCTATTAATACATGACATTTCACTCTGAAGATAGTTGGCGTTTCGGCTCAAAGAATTGTTTCGTTTGATCTTAAGTTGGCCGGTGTTGTGGTGTTGATGCCACGAATCCAAGATGAGATAATACATCTAAATAGTGCATTGGATTGACTGCTGTGTCACGGCATGTGACTAGCGTAGAATGTTAACAAGGGTGAAATTATATTCTGACAATCACAGATTCTGAGGATTCAATTCATTGTCGGAGATAACAAATCAAGTTCTATTTTCTCATCGTATCACTGCGAGAATCTTTTTTCCTTGCTGGGTTAGGCTTTCTTAGCGGCCAAAGATGAACTTTATTCTGATTTGATATTGATAGTTCAAATCCCACTGCAGTTGGTCGATCTATCCTAACCTCGTATAATACTTATTTACCTTAAAATTACAAAAAATAGGTCTGAGTTACTTAATTTGACGTTTGCCGCCTTACCACCTGAGTAAATCATGAAACACCGAATTAAATGCAATTTATGCACCCACTCCGGAGCACGTAAAAAATCAGAAGTTGGATGTGCTTTCCGTCTCTGTATCATTATAGCGGCATTGGTCTTTTGATTTAACCAGCCTAGAGATGCAGGTCTTCTCTCTTTAGCTACGTTCGCAACATTATCGTTCTCTTGAACATTAGACATTCGTCGTCACCTGTTTGCCTGAAGTCGAGCCTTGAGAAAATTGTTTATTCAATGGGATTTTTGTGAGACTTATGATCATAGTTGCATGTCAGAAGCAAGGGAGGTAGGTTTTTTTTCTGGCGTAAGCTCCGGGAGAATCTTTTCGAAGCTGAAGTTCAGGAGAATGCATGCTAATTAGACCATTTTCTTGGCATGGCTTGAGTGTCATATTTAGTTAGACAACCAGTCTGAAGGTTTGGCTTGAGATTAGCCATTTTCGCATAGTCTCTTTGGTGGTAGAATTTGATTCGTATGCCTCTCGATTCGGAACTAGAACAATAGTCTCAGTGAAACCTCTGACGTTACCATCTTCACCCTCTTTCCAATATTTCACACTTCCACTGATCAAAATTACCACACTGGTTCTTTTTCCAATCTTGCATTGAGGTAATGAACTATTTTGTTGGTTGATACCATGGTTAGAGTTCATGACGTGCGCATCATAAGACTGAACTTCATAGTGAGCTCTCTGGATTTGAGTTTCAAACAGCTTTTGGAATTGAGCTGGGCTGGAAATGATGTTGCCATTGATTGTAATGACTGGTTTAGCCGGAGACGCACTGTTCGGCTTTACGTAAAAGCTACTGATAGCTGATCGACCTTTGGGATTGTTTAATGATGAATAAAATGTCTCGATGAAGTTTTGTGCGCCTGTTACTTGACATCAGTATTGTAAAAGCTTTCGAATCATATAGCTCACAGTTAGTTGCAGTCTTCACTTTAAGGTCTTCCGATGTCTCTACCATGACTGAGGCGATTTTGGTAAAGCTTGGAGTACTTCCTAATCACCAAAGAAGGCTTGATATGTCTAATTAAGCGAGAGGAAGATTATAGTGACCACCAAAATGACACTTATTACCCCATCAATGACCCACGAAATCTTTCAATTCTTATGCCGAGCGCGTTCATCGCCCCAACATCACTTGAATCAGTTAACAATACCAGCTATTAAAATAGGGCTCACTACAGTTGAGGATGCACCAAAAAATAATGAATTTCCATCGATTTGGGTTGCGGTAGCCTCATTTGAAGTTAGTCACCGAATATTACAGCTTTGGGTCCTTTGACGCTCAACGCCATCTACAGGCCATCCAATGCATCAAACTCTTACTGACGCGGGATAAAAATATTCTAACAAAATATGAGAAGTGGTATGCAAATTTTGGAATCCATACTACAAATATAGTACTCAAGAAGCTCATATTTACCATCGATTTTCACGGATTAGTGCATTGCTCCCTGAGATGAATCCTTAGTCTCAAAAGGCCAGTACCTCATATTATGAGCAGTAAGATGAGATGTGTCGGTATATTACTATACTAGCAATATCTAGATACCGACTATGTGTAACATAGTTCGAGTTATGCATTATTTCATTAGAGTTATGACGTTGGGTTTATGGGAACTTATTCACGTGATTCAGAAGTGTATCTAAATAAGCATTAGCATTAGAAATGTAGACAACA
>JAKRRZ010001027.1:0-14112 GCA_022627015.2 Podosphaera aphanis
TTTTCCCTGTGGTGGGTATTCACGGAAGAGGTTACATGTCGCAAGACGTTATCCTCGTAGTGGTATCTGCAAATGAAATCTGAGTATGAGTGTTCCATAACGTTAAGATGAGTCATTCTATGAGAAACACACCTTCCGTAATCATACGTGTCATAGCTTCAGGCTGCATACACAATAATGATTTAAAAAAAAAAAAAAAAAAAAAGAATACACAAAGCGTAATATTTTTCTGATAATAAAGGTCATTTTAATTTTCATCAGAACAATCGACATCGTTATTAAACCATTTAGGCGAGCTAAGGTGAACGGTAGGACGTAATTTAGACCATTGGTAACCTATGTAATATCTGTCAGCTCAAAAAGGATTATCAAGATTTAGGTAACGCTTCCCAGGAAGCTGCATCTCATGAAGATATGGTCCAATAGCTCTTATCCTCCGAGCTCTCATCTTAATCTGTTGTGCTGGTGATGGTTGAGATTACGATTGTTACGGGCTCAAGGGTGTGAATTCCCTACACAGTACTTAGGGATTCTATATTTCATGTTGATCTTAGGAGACGCTAAGACCCCCGTTGTAAAATGTCCATGTATCATAAATCCTTCGCGACCGCGTCGCATTTAGTACTTTTGTTATGATTATTTTAGAGAATCAGAATAGACTTCGATAACTTCGTTTGATTGATCAATCACGACTCCATTTCGTGACAACGATGACAAAGGATAATCATCACTAGAACTGAAGGTAGAACTTTCTAGGCGATTCCATAATGAGCAGGTAACTGACAGAACACTATTAACGCGGTGGTTCTAGATCATACTACCTGTTGGAAGATTCTCGAAGGATTTGTAATGCTTAATTGGGAAATCAAAGCGATACTTTAATCATCTCATATATGTATATAAGATACCTCTTCTACCTCGTGGATCTACATAGTTCTGAATATCAATAATATCAGCAGTTAATACTCATTCTACTCACCATCATTCCAAAACCTTGAGTCAATATATCCCCCGTAAGCTTTTATCTTTATAACATAATCTCTGCAGTTGATTTTCGGTATCCTTCTTTGAGCTATTTCTTGACTGCAGTTGAAGTTTCCGAAGTAGCGCCTGAAGTTGAAGGAATCCAGTTGAGAATGGCAGTTTCAGCTTCATGCATTGATGCGTGTCAGAGCCTGTTCAGTGTATACTCACAACAATGGGAAGAAAGATAGGAAAAGATAAGGTTGGGAATGTTCTGTGTATTGAGATAGATGATGAAGAAGTCAAACGAGATATCAGAACAATGTAAAGATGTGATCTCCTCCTAGACGTGCGGACTTCTCCATACACTGGTAAAATATTCTTAAAGGTATATTTGACTTGAAACTGTACTGCTGGTAAATCTCTTTTAATATACTACATAAAAATTGTATATATATTTTTGTTCCCTAAGCTCTACATCTAATGGCATTTTCCCCAACGCGCTAGATAAGCCCTGCTGACAAAGTAAGTCACATGCCTTCCATGGCTGAGTGACTGATACTTCAACAAATATGACTAATTACAACATTCAACCTGAATTAGGTATTACAGTTGTGCCGTTCCGTGGCAATGTGTTTGCTGGACAACTTAGGAGATATTTGTTGATGATGTTGGTGTAGTCACCCGTGTCAAGGGTCAGTCTGAGACATGGTATAAACGTGTTCGCCATAACAAGCGATAATTAAGGGCTGGGCCGAAATTAGTTTATCTGTCCAACGCGCGTCATATTGATAAGGATGAAGTTATATTCTCACAATGCGCCCATTCTCTCAATTCTTTTGATGATATCAGTGAGATACGGGTGGCACTTGGCTTTTTCAGTTGCTTGGAGACCTCTAGCTTCGGGCTCAAATAAGAGCCTTTCCAGCTTCAAGTCGGACTTTTTTTTGCTTATTTTTTCTTTCTTTCAGTGGCTGGTTGTCATGCGAGTACAACATTATGATTGGACGACTACATGTAGTCTTGGGGATGTTTATGTAACTTTTTTCTCTCCTCAATGCATTTAATTTTCGTCTAATGATGCTGCAATGAGTTTTTTATACTCCTTGATATTTTAATTTCTTTGACTGAATTTAAGTTGAATTAAATATTAGTTTTGGTGTGATTTTTTTTATCAAGTCGGTGTCGCGCACCAATAGCGAAGCGATGAGTAGCAAAAACTTCAGCTGAAGTTTTAGAGCGCATGGATATCCCGGCCATGAACAACGGCCTACAACCCATGGGAAATCTATGGGCTCACAACTTCTCAAACATCTTTCTCAACCGTCTCCGCTGTCGGCTGAAAGGAAGCCTTCCACCCTTTAAAAAGAAAATCTATAGAAAGAAAACCGCAGACTTGGTAGCCCTCTGGCGATCTTCGATGATTTTGAACGGGTTAAAAAGTATTGATCTGTAATAAGTTGTACTATGCCTTGAATTAAAGGATTTATTGAAGCCATTACACACGCGGTTAGGTTAGAGAGCAGCTTGAATTGGATTTAACGGTCGGTAGAGTTTGGCGTCTTTGTCAAGTCTGGTGCGCTCTCGGCATGCCTTGAAAATATGCTAGGAGTAGTTTTCATGCCAGGCCGTACTCATAACCGCAACAGATCTACAAGTTGAGCAGCTTCTAATTAAAAGAGAGGTTAAGATGAGGGAGAGCGGTTGCCAGGCACTTAGATACGTAACATCGGGAAAAGGATTTGCCCTAAGAATTGGGTACGTTGGGCCTTGGTTGAACAGCCCATGACCAAGTCGCCGTTGGCCTTCCGACCGGCGGCCCTTACAGATCGGATAAAGCTGGTCAAGGATTCATAGGTTGCTCGGCCATCGCCTACGCCACCACCACCATCACATCCACGCCTGCTGAATCCTCCCTCTGGAAAAGACTCGATGGTGCCCCCAGGAACGAACTTCACTACTGATTTCTAACGGAAGAAACTTTTATTTCTCTTTCACTCAGCGATTTACATGTAATTACTACTCTTCGGGGTGTGTGTAGTAAGTACATGTACTAGAGGTGGTGCTCCTAAAATAAAATACATGTGCATACTAATTGTGGAAAATAAACACAGAGCTAGAACATGAAAGGGAATCCAACATGAAATCAAGGCCAGAGTTTAGTGTTATTTTTTGATGTGTACATAGCTTGGAGATAAAACAGGAATAACAAGGATAGTATTGGTGTGGTACATGTACTTGCATAGTTAAATGGCTCATTTCGAATCTCGGAGATGCAGACAAGCTTGAATCTTGTTTACAGATAATTACGTGTAGTTCTTGGTATCAAGTCTACCCTGAACCGCGAATACCCGACGGAGGGACGCCGCTGGAACTTTTGGTTGTCCAAGTAATTGCTTCTTTACTTTTCCCACATACTAACTAGTATACATCCACCCTCCGCCCAAGTTCTGGAATATATCTGTTAGTGGTGTCCGCTCATCTACAGTGACAGGTGCGCTCAGGCTGCCCACAGTCAGCTGGGGAGATTGTTTCGTCTGGTGATTTGATGTTTTATCTTCACAAGCGTAACATGCCCCAAAGCGGCCTGATCATTAACTGTGACAAGTGGTATAGATGGAAAGTATACCATTGAACCAGTGAACCATCCAACCTCGATCACCTAATAGATTGTGCATGGGTAGGTTTAACAAAGGCGCACATCCTTTACGGAATGAAGCATGGAGGATTACGTGTTTACCGTGTTCTACCGGAGTGAAGCAACCACATGGGCATTCCAAGTGTCTAACCAAGCCAATATGATAGACACCGCTAATACCAATCTACTCTGATATCGTGGGCCAAGCTCCTACGCATCAGCGTCAAAACTGTGGGGCCTGTTCGGGGTACGCCATCGTAGGAAAAATAGATCTCAACCCGCTTATAAAACATTTCTGCTGTGTCGTGTACCAAAAATGCTGGAAAACTTTGCCAAACTGATAAATCTAAGTGGAATAAGTCCTGGGGTTCAGCCTTGATAACATATAGCCATATGTAGATACAAATGTCACTTCATTTAACGATCCTCAGGATGTAAGTACTTCAATACGATTTCCATCCTTGAAGATTATGAGAGAAAATTATGTGTCGAGAGAGGGCCAGGTCAGACTACTCATCTCTGCTTCCAGTCCATCCAAAGATTTTCTGTCTCGTCCACACATGTAAATAGGCAGCTAGAAACATACACTTGTATCATGTTTCGGTTATCAGAACGTTTTTCATGCGAAATTAATTCTTTTGACGTCCGAGTATTCTTGGCTTCGCCTGTGGTTGTTTTGTTTTGTGCAGAAAAGATGCCCCAAAGACCCAAGAACCACTTCTCAATGAACTCAGGGCCACCGGAATATCATCTGAGCTTTTGATACACTTAGTGCTCGACACTTACTCAGTACTTGACTCTCAATCGACACTATGTTTGACAGTATTTATCGCCTATTAATAGATCATCCAATATTTAAATATTTTATTTATAACGAAATGCTTTGCGTATCTACGCCATGTCTAGGAAACGGGGTATTGCAGCAGGAGTGTTACAGCGAGTTAGATCCTCTGAAAGTACGGAAAGGCTCTAATTTTTTCCGTACGGTAGGCGAGAGGCTCCCTCGATGTTAATCTAACCGCTAAGGCTCACTTTTAGAATTCCCCCCCCCCTAGTTCCTTCTCCCACATCATCATCACAATAACGCCTATAAACAAACATCGCGCACACAACACATCTCACTACTGAGGCAATACTGAATCCAGAAAATTAAAAATTAGTTGACGAATTTCGGTATGAACTGTTTCAATATCTTTCTTACCACTCCCCAATCCGCTCCCCTCAATGTGGACTAGTTCAGGCGAACTAGAATCTGTCCTGGATCACACACAATTCCACCCAAGAACAGATATAACCACATCTTTGCAAACATCATTCTCAAAAATAACAAACTTATTGAACATTTCGCCAACCTCAATTGCGATGGAAGGCCTTTATCGAGTACCCCTCTTTCATACTGAGGGGCTACCTCGACCCTCGATTCTTCAAAGTCGAATTTTTTTGATTCAACTAAAAGCAGCCCAAACGCGAAGGAGTCTCAAGGTATAAGGCGAGTGCAATTTACCTGAGCACTCTTTCTAGATGGACTAACATCGGTCTTGCGCTCCAAAAAATGAGAGCGAACATATTTTCCCCCACCATGTAGTCGTATCTGTATTCTAGCTAACTTTTATCGGATAGCAGCGAATCTCCGAAGATGGGATACGAAGATTCCGTTTATCTAGCTAAGCTCGCTGAGCAAGCTGAACGCTATGAAGGTTAGAAGGCTTTCCTATTAAGGTAATCAAGAAATCCGCTTATTATATGACAGAGATGGTAGAGAACATGAAGCAGGTAGCTTCTGAAGACCAAGAGCTATCGGTCGAAGAGAGAAATCTACTCTCAGTAGCATACAAGAATGTCATTGGTGCTCGTCGTGCTTCGTGGAGAATTGTAACCTCAATCGAACAAAAAGAAGAATCTAAAGGAAACTCTTCCCAGGTTGGTTTGATCAAAGAATACCGCCAAAAGATTGAGGCAGAGCTTGCCAAGATCTGTGAAGATATCCTTGAGGTCCTCGATAAACACTTGATACTCTCTGCTAAGAGCGGAGAATCCAAAGTCTTTTACCACAAGATGTATTGATGCGTTATCCTTCCGAATGTTAAGTACTAATCATATGAAATAGGAAGGGGGACTATCATCGTTACCTGGCTGAGTTCGCTATTGGCGACAAGCGAAAAGAGTCTGCTGATAAGTCTTTGGAGGCTTACAAAAACGCTACTGGAGTTGCCCAAACTGACCTTGCCCCTACCCACCCAATCCGACTGGGTCTTGCTCTAAATTTTTCTGTCTTCTACTATGAAATCCTAAACTCGCCTGATCAGGCTTGTCATCTTGCCAAACAGGCCTTTGATGATGCGATTGCTGGTAAGTTATCTCTAGCATACCAGTATGAGTAGCACTAACCGATCTTCGCAGAACTTGATACCCTTAGCGAAGAAAGCTACAAAGACTCCACCTTAATCATGCAACTTCTAAGAGATAATTTGGTATGAATCAAATTATCAGTACCTAACGTTTCATACTAATCACATCTAGACCCTCTGGACCTCATCAGAGGCTGAATCAAGTGCTGCTGAGCAAAGCACTTCTGGCACCGCTACTGTAACCAAGGAAAGCGAACCTGCACCGACAGAACCAACCACTGAAGCGTCTGCTGAGTAGAGATATAAGTGAACTCTGGCGTTGATGTTTGGTGCTAGGTTCAGGCAAATGGGTTGGGAATGAGGTATTGCATGTCTAGCGGCTTATTGAGATATAAAAACTGGGCGAGTCAACAAAGAGATTTTGGAGGGTTAACTCGCTGCAGCTTTGCTTTGGCACCTATTCGTCTCTAATGCATGCACCTATAATTCAATCTTTCTTCCAATTTCGACCTAGTCTTTCTATTTAGACATTTGAGATGTCTCTTCTCTTCACGAATTGAAAAACTAAGGATCCAGTATAGAATAGCGACCTTAGTCAAATGTGTATGTGTACAGTGCTATCCCTCTATCTATCACTGTATAAGCGTCTTGGAGGCAAGAGCGAGTAAACAACTAGAGGAATTAGCAAGTTTGTACAAATTTATCTAAAGTTTCTTACTATGACTTGTGTACGAAGAATCTCAGTCCTCAGTATTTGTGACCATTCTCCATATCTCAGTTTATCCCCTTTTGGACGTCCAAAGAAACATGTACGTTCACTATCCGCTAGACACGTTTACTCAGAAAATATCCAAAACATTTTGAGCCCAGTGCGTGTAGCGTCCTCAAGAGTTGATCTCAGGAAATATTTTCCATCTTCAAAAGTATAAAAATTTGACGGTAGCAAAGCTGGTTAATACAGGATTAGGCGCCCTATGAATCATCAGCTTACGCGATTGAGTTGAAGATAATCCGCAGGTCTTCCCACGTAACGCAAATGATCGGAGGCATTGGCCATTCAAAGTAAGGGACCACCAACAATTACTCATTTTCGATACTTTCTTGAGTATGACAATCACCATGATCTTTAGAGATAAATTGACTGGTTCGAATCCAAGAAACCCTCGCAAGCCACATTTTCCTCGCGGTCGTCACAAGCCTACAGAATAACCAAGTTATGCATCGATAACTAAGAGTCTTTCTCGCCCTTCTATAAGAAGAATATTTACAATTGAAGATAGTTAGGGGGCAGTGTAAAAGCAGCCAGACCCAGAGCGACATCTGCGAATGTTACCGTAACCCAGATGTGGGTGTTTCAAATGACAGAATGAATCATTTGGCACACAATTAATTGCCATTCGAGTATGCTACCTAGAACTCAAAAAAAGACTACCGTGATCACTGCCATGATCAGAAATATTGACCCGAGCTCTCATTTCTATTTCAATGACATTACACTGCGTCCTACACAGAAATCTTCGCCGTCCTATGCCCAGATACAGTATAGCGCACCAAAAGAAGAAAATTTCAGTGTAGACTGAAGAAACCACATTATCATGAGGGATTCATATTACCCAGAGTGGTTGAACACTCAATAAATTGCAATCATTTGCTAATATAAGTCATAATGGTTCATTCGCTACCGTTGGGCTCTGTATACCTGTTCATTCCTTACAAGCCTGGCCATTACACACTGACAGCGCTTTGATCTAAAAATTTCAACAACAAAATTAGCGTGGAAACGTTCAAGGTAAATGCAGATCCGTATTTTCGCGTTTGATGTGTATCTTTACATTTACACATGGCTGATTACACTTGATCATGAATCGCAAGTCATACAATATTCTTGACAAGCAGCAAAATAATGTGGTTCTGCCTTAAGTTAAACTCTAAAACTTCGATAGAGCTTCCTTGGAGAATAATCACAAATGCTTTGTGCTCGTCAGCTGGCTATTATACGCTGCTGCTACTGAAAGCAGAGATTTTGACTTGGAAAGCTAGATCTAATGAGTAGGTAGGATTGCAATCGAGTTATCAACCTGTGTGAAATACTTTCTGAAAGTACTGTGCACGATAAGAGAAATATCTCAGGGAAATCTATTAATTGTCAGAAAGACTAGCTTTGCTGGGTACAGAAACGAGGATGTTTGAGCAGCGAACAAAGACGGTGCTCGACAACTATCAGTGTACAGAGATACGACTCATTCTAATGAATTTAGATATCAAATGTTCATGAGTAAACATAATTCTCTCACTCATCGTGAACTGAGAACATACATTTCTGAATTATATAACTTGTATGTGATTAGAAGCAAGGAAGCCACATGTATTACACCAGGTGCATGAAAAAGCAGCAGGAAAAAATAAGAGAGTATACCAAGTATTATGGTGATTGGTCCACTACGCTACTACTCCATCTAACGATTCTCAAATTGAGGTTTATAAAATGGAACTCCAAAGCAGGTTATGAGCTGTAGTATATACATGTATACTAACATTCAGGGCCTCTTAGTTCATTCTTAACATCAAATCATGATCACAGGAAATATTCAACTATTTCTGAGAAGAAAATCTTCTAAAATGCCTGTGCGAATTCAACGACTGAAAAAATCGGCAACTAAACCTTCGCCGTAACTAAACTGGTACATCTAAAGAGTTTTATTTAAATACAGTCAACAACAAAGAACAGAGGGTCATCATAGACTCTGATGTCAGTTTTTTTGCGCTACGAACGGATACGCGCCCAACACCTTCGTCCCCTCCATCATCTTCAGCATGTCCCCCAAGTCCCATTTCCGCGATGCCCCCTAAATCCGTTAATGAAATTGAAAACTCAGCATAAGCTGGCCGAATAATACTCAATTCGGTTCCTCCCTCTTAACGGGCTGCTCAGATCGCTCTTGAATCTCATACCCAAACACCAGAAGATTATAAAGCTGCGACAACGCCGTGGAATAGCCTAGCGCGTAAGCATCTCTGTTTACGCGAGTATCATCTACAGTATCTTTGCACACTCACAGTGTGCAAAGATAAAATCGTAAAAGAAGAAGCTAAAATCATAAGGACATATTTACCGCAAGCGATCGCTCGTCTCGCCCTTTCGGAAAATGCACCAGAGCCACCAAAGGTTCCGGTCCAAACAAAATCTACCAGATCCAAAGATATTTATATCTCAAAAGAAGGCAAAAAGAAGACAATAGTGGCTACCCCATCGATATCAATGCTCCCAGTTGGCTTGCAACACCACAAGGTCAACCTCGAGCTACCAGCAAAGCCCTCAAATATGCCTGAAAATAGTTGAGCAACTGACACAAGAAGGTGCGTACTTCGGTGCCGAAGCTAACTCCACCTAAAGATATGAATCCAAAACCCCAAACTTGTCCCCCAGCACGTCCTCAACCAAGCAAGAAGGGCCAAGGAAGTAAGTGCAATCAAAATGATAGTGCCAAGCGACTGTTCGTCCGATTACCACTTGAGCACGAATGGCCGAAGCTATCTCCCGCAGCGATTCGGGAACTGATCGTTAAGCGACTATCAGTGTCACCTTCCTATATAGGTATAATCAAACCAGTACGGTCAGGCTTTGTTCTAAGCGCCTGTAACTCTGATGCACGAGAATGTCTTTTAAAAGCGGCAAATGGCCTGTTTCTTTCTGACGTTAAACTTGAACCTGCAGCTAATTGGACACCCCTACTGGTCCCCACAGTCCTCAAGTTTATCGTAACTTTGAAGGGACAAAAAGAAATTACAAAGTCAATACTTGCTGACGAAATAGAGCGAGTGACCTCAATTCGTCCAGACGTGCTCAAACCGTTTGGCCATAATCATCCACACGCACCTCACAAAACTTGGATGGCTTACTTCTCGAAAGCCCCTCGCCCTGGATTTAGAGTTTTCGACCAGTTAGGGCTAATTTCAAAATTCAAGGAGCACCCAATAGACAGACTTCTGCAAACGCTGTAATGGTTATCATTCATCCAGATTTTGCTCTTGGGCACCTTCCTGCAGTTACTGTTGATCCACCATGTATGAAGAAGAAGCATGTAAGACCCTTAAGCTCGGCTATATAGTTCCCGTGCATACATGTATTTAGTTACTGTGCACTTGGAATGTAAACACATCTAGATTTATTTTCACAATCGTCGTCCACACAGCCATTGGATCATGATCAATCTTGGGGTAATCATAAATATGGCTATCGTTGATTTTAAATCAGGGGAGTATAAAAGTCAGAGGGCTGTTGCTAAGACATACGGGCCCCTTTGTCCATATTTTGTCACCGATTACGTGGTTTGCTAGAAAGCTCTGAATGTGATCAAAATCAATAGCGATTGAGTCCTGAGCAAGAAAATTATCTTTTTGATTGGATTCTCGAAGAAAATGAGCGAGCTCATGGCCACCCGAATCTCAGAAGCCAATAGCAACCAAAATCTTGTCGGCAAGATTCGGATCTCATACCCCATTGGGTGGAATTTATGTGTCGTATCTAATACGTATCGAAAGAATAGGGCTTCTACATCCACAATAGCTAATTGTGCGCCGTCAAGAGGGTTCACAGAAAAATTTGAGCGCTCGCTACATAGGCAGAACGGTACGACGAGTACTCTTTACAAAATACGTAAGACGGTGTCAACATACATTGGGTATCTAGATTCGTACGATGACTCATTCTGAGTCGTCTTTGGCGACCACGATGACCCATTTCCGGGGGATGGCGAGAGGGCGTTGAGAACTGCGTATGTTACGGCGGGCGGCGCTAAATGACGATCGACGGTTCATTTGCCGGAAAATCACCACCGACGAGTTGGTTTCAGGCGGACGTGCCCCATCAGAACGATGCGAACTCGCAAAGTCTGGGGACATCACATGAATGGGGTTCGGGATGGCTGCGCTGCGTACGCACCGCGCTCGCCTTCGACTGTTGCCACGCGACGACGATGGGCACCATGTGCGTGGGGACCATATTTTGATCTGTCCGAATGATTAGATGCAGCTCCATGGTCCACTGACGTACGTGCAACGCGTATTCCCCGGTCCCGTGGTTGGGCTGCTGTCTCGGTCGCGACGTACACAGACCGTGATCGCATCTTGGCCAACGCCACACCCGTCACGCAATCGCCCGTCGTGGCATCCGACCATCACCCGAGGGCCGGAGACGTGACATCCCACGTGATTTGGAGTGGCGGGCGACCGACGGGCGTCGTTCCTGACAGCCAAGCCCGGGTCCGCGACCCATCACGGCGCGCTTGGAGACCCGCAACGCACCCGCTCTCGTCAGCACCTCAATGGCTGGCAGCACCCTTCATCACCACGTCAACCCGGGCTCGGGATGTTGGGGAGCTGCGCCAGGAATTCAAGAGACTGAAAAGCTCGTGTGGGAGGTCGGAAAAACATTTCAACATCAGGTCCTGGCTATTTCATCCCTCGCTACGTCAAACACGGCACTCCGAACTGAAATCAAATCGCTTAAGCATAGACAAGGTCATACGTAGAATAGACTATCTAAAAAATATTTACGTGTAGACCCAAATCAGCGGTGTGTAGGCACCGCGAATATCATGAGTACAATCCGAGTCTCGAGGGCCAATTAGAGCTGGAGTAGATATGATGAAGCTTTTAGATGGAAAATAAATAGATAAAAATAACGAGACAGCATCAAATGTTATGACCACATGAAGTTCGTAGCAATTTATCTAATGTAAATATTTAAATTGTAAATTTTGGTTGAGTCCTAGGTACTACAGACGAACCTGTCTATATGAATACTGGATATATGAATATCCTGGTATATGAATAATCACAAGTCGGTGAATATGGATTATTCATTAAAACCTCCTATATGAATAACTGTCTATATGAAAAAATATTGTCACTAACATATTCATATATAAAGTTCGGCTACTCCCATACCGCATAGAATAGAAATTTCAAAATCGTTATATTTGATACATAAAAGTCCGAAATTTTGTGATATGGGATCTAGATTTCAATAAATATTCTCTCTATACATGTACGTTCCTCAATTCGCATTTGGTTACTTGATAACTGGGTGATAACAAGCTCGACTAAGAATATTTTATTATCCAGATTCTTACATTACAAGTTGTTGAATAAAATGTATGGACACATCTCAAGCCCCTCTCTGCCATACGTCCTCTGATCATTACCTTAGATGCCTCGTCGCACCTCCCTTACAAATAGTCGGCGTCAAGCTATAATCGATTATCAAAAACAACATTCAGGCATCTCGCAGAAAGCCTTGATTCAGTGGGCTGAGGAGGCCTTCGATCTAACAGTGTCACAGACTACGATTTCAAATTTGCTAGCAGATAGCAAGTGTATTTCGCAGCGTGGTCTTGTTGATGGATGCAAGCGTAATCGCGCCGTAAAGTACCCTCTCGTGGAGAAGGCGTTGAAGAATGGTTCCAGATATACCAGGGTCGAATTCCTATCACAGGGGATATCATCAAAACTAAAGCTGCCTGTTTTATGACAGCACTTTATCCGGATCAAGAACTGAGTAAGGAAATTGCTTCAGGATGGTCTAATGGCTGGATAGCGGGATTTAAACCCCGACACAACATCAAAGAATATAAAACGTATGGAGAAAGAGGATCAACAGACTTCAGTTCTATCGAAAGGCTGCGTCCGGAAATAAGAGATATGCTTTCGAATTATGCTCCAGCAGATGTTTATAACATGGACGAGACGAGGCTATTTTACCGGGCACAGCAAGATCGATCGCTAGCTACTCAGCTCTTGATGGGTAGCAAATCAGACAAAGAGCGACTATCAATTGTCATTTGTACCAACGAGAATGGTACTGATAAGCTGCCTCTTTGGGTTATCGGCAGCGCCAAGCAACCACGCGACCATCGTCGAAACCACGGAGGAAACAGAGCAACATGGAATAAAGTGGCGAGCAAATAAAAAGTCTTGGATGACGACAATTTTGTTCCAAGAATGGCTTCTTTGGTTCGAAGAGCGCATGAGGAATAATAATCGCTCTGTCCTTCTTCTACTGGACAACTGCCCCGCGCACAAAATTGGAGAATTAGAACTTCGGCATACGAAAGTTTACTTTCTTCCATCCAACACAACTTCGGTGATACAACCTTGTGACGCGGGGATCATTCGTACATTTAAGGCATATTATCGACGAAACCTGAACTTGAGGCTGTTGCAGCATGCAGAGAGTTCATCTACACATTTGAAAATATTGACGTCAGACGCAGTTCTGTTCTCGATATCAGCTGGGGATTCAGTGTTGGCAAGTACCATTTAAAACTGCTTTGGACATAGTCGAATTCGATACAGCCCTTTAGGGAACAATCCTTCTACTAGTAATTTAGAATTAGAAGTGATAACCAATGCTATGAATCAGCTGGTCACATATCTGCGATATAAAGAGCCAATTCTGTTAGAAGAGATGCTTGAATATCCAGGGGAGGAAAGTAAGTATTCGCCTGATGATAACGATACTGTGGAAATAATCAGAGAAGAATCACCGGAGCCTGACACTGATGTTCCCTTGACTCCAAGCGCCAGCGAGGCATCAGCAGAAATTGACACTTATATTCAGTACATTGAATCCAAAAAGCACTATAGTAAAAAATGGTCAGATCTATCTCATCTAAATGAGATGCGTAAATCAACTCAATAGGATGAGCAGGATAGGCAGGATGGGCAACTTATGGCAGACCAAGTTGACTGAGTATTTTAGCTGAGCCAACCAATCCCATAGAATTAGTTTCAGTTTCACAATATAAAACTTCTTTATTTGTGCCCTTGAGTCAATATATGTACATGTAATTACATGTAGATTATTATTGGATCATTTTCTAATATGAGCATGCATTAAAGGTGCAATGTTTTGCTGTAAAACGCTTTAATTTGGATGGCTCTAAATAACTACTGGAATTTCCTGTGACATCAACGAGCGTGTTGTAGATTTTAAGATGTCAAGGCTAACATGTATGCTCTTGCTTGTTTCCTTACATTTATTTATTTATTTATTTATTTATTTATTTATTTATTTATTTATAACCGATTAACGCCAAGCAGGCTCCCAGGACTTATCCCGGCCTCGTGCCTCCCTAGGGGCACTTGGCGTGCCTGCGAAGC
>JAKRRZ010001028.1:0-14106 GCA_022627015.2 Podosphaera aphanis
CCGTGGGTGGCTGAAATGCGTTCCTACGGCAGACATATACGGTTGAGGGTAGAAAGAGCTGTAAGGCACCTGACTTCGAGTTATGTCTTCAAATGATGTTCGGTGTGAGTGCCCCCTATGTCATGTTTAAACATCGCTCCATGTACCGCACCAGGGTCATTCGTGTCATAGCCATAAGGCTGTATACACAAGAATGATTTAAAAAAAAAAATTCCAATGGATAAATGCTCGAGGTTAAGCTTATTTGGAAGGGGGGATGACATGACGGACCGCCCCTTTTGCGTAGTCAGGTGACTAAGTGTTGATCATTCCTTGTTTGTATTAGTATCTATTGTTACATTCTTTTTTTTTTAAACCATTCTTGTGTATGCAGCCTGAAGCTTTGACACGAATGATTACGGAAGGTGTGTTTCTCACAGAATTACTCATTTTGACGTTTTGGAACACTTATACTCAGATTTCATTTGCAGATACCACTACGAGGATAACGTCTTGGGACCTGTAATCTCCTCCGTCAATACCCACCACAGGGAAAAGCGGGAAAAAACCGTGGTTATCTGAATATGCTTTCATCAAGCTATGAGAAAGACACCACCGCGAGTAAGTGTGATTAACGGGTCTTACTGGATTCAAATCAGCTTTCTCCTGTCTCGAGTGGGGCATGTGTCCAAGCTGCCCGGAGTCTACTTGGGAGAACGGCCAAGACGGTGTACTACTGCACCATCCGACCCTTTTGTTACATTCATGTACATATTATCTGGTGCGCTCTCGTTCTCCTTCCCTCTTTAGCTTTAATATGCTAAGGAATATAATTTAGTCGTACACAAATTGGCATTTGAACCGTAAGGTCACATAATTAATAATAGACGTGGAGATGCTGGTGCCGGAATAAGTGAAGATCCGAGATTAGGTAAAATGTTCAGGTAGGGTGCGGCGTTTGGTAGGGTACGGAGAAGTGATTCGCCGACCCGAGGCCACGGGAGGGATAACCGAATTTCCAGGCGCCGCCTGCTCCGACCCCCGTCGCTCCGGTGGAGAAAAGACAGGGGTTCGTGGAGGCGATTGTTGGTTCAGATCCATTCTATTTCTCTCCAAGTTTCACTCTAGTCTACGAATACAAAGGCAGCACCACATGACCCAAAGGGTAATGTGATATGCGCTCCTCACCAGGTGGTCTTCTGACCCTGCCATGTACCGCACGCACAGCGTGGGAATCTGAATGAACTAACAAGTACAGAACTTCCATGTAAAAACTCCTTCACGTTGTTCTGCTGGAACGGTTCCAAGCTTGCAATAGACGCCGAGCCATGTCCAATCTCCGTCAGCCGTCACAGAACCACGCCGGTTTCCAGGTCCCCGATTCCCGTCGGCCAGAAAGTCCTGTCTGCCGCCTGGGGGCTGGAGATAGCCAGGGAAGATGCTCACAGGAGCATCTAGTCCCTAAAACCTCGTCCGTGATCCAAAATAACATTTATTGGAGCAAATAGGAAGGGTGATCAAGCTACTGGCACATGTTACTCTTGAATTGAAGGAGCTATCTGGTAACATCTATAGAGGTACGTATACCAAAAAATCGTCGATTGATGTTTGGAGTATGGGTTTGAACAAGACGGGAATATGGTCTTTAAACATCAGGCCAATATCCTTCTAAATCGAGACGACATTTCACTTCAGAAAAACGCACTTCAAGGAGATCCCTTCTTGGTGCGATTTACCTACACGTGTAGCTATAGACATGTAATGATCACAAGGTCACATTACAGCATCACGACGTAGCAATCTAAACCGACTCTGGCAAAGTTACATGACTATTTCACCGACTCTCAGGGCTTTGTTGCTGAGCGCTATTGAATCTTTGCATGTGAGGAGTATCGGAGACCGTAGCAAATCATGTCTCCACGCTTGAATTCAACAGCTAGCACAACGTAGCCACAATGATCTTTCTCGTAATCTTTCTCGTAGCTTGCCGTACACGCAGTATAGGACAGAACCAGGGGAAAAATTTGTGGAATTGAGACATTGATGTCATCTACTATGGTTATATTGACCTTGAAACACTCTGGCGCCATATTTTCGTTGCCTCTAGGAGCTGATCTTTTCTCTCACTGACGCATATCGAAATTCATCGATTTCATGGCCTTATCTTCATGTTTGTGCTAAGGGTTGATAAATACCTGGTACAGAGTCCGGTCAAGGTATATTTGTTGATTTCTAGTCCTGATATGACTGGTGATGAGACATCTATAGATCATCCAACGCCCCGCTTGCTTTCTACCGATCAGCACAACCCTCTTGTTCTCCTACGATGATCGTTGATTGCATAACGATGTGATTATATGGGAGCGCTGAGACTACATGACGCGATAGTAATGGTGTAGGTGGCCCTGGAGCTCATATCTGGTTACCATGTGCGTTGAAAGACATTGAACGTCATACCAGTAAACGACATGCCGAAGCCAGCATAGTCCTCAGAACAAGTGGTGGGTGGGTGGGTGGGTGGGTGACGTAACGATAGGAATCAGTTGACACCACTCAATCAACAAGATGTCCGCCCGAATCATCGACTCGGCGAGAACCAATCGTCAGTCAGCGTGTCAGCCAGCCATGAAATACACCTGCTCCTTCACCTTCTCTGCCCATCGACGGACGCCCCGTGTGCACTGCGTGCCCAGCACTTGTCCCAACCAAGACCGCTCACAGCGCGCAGTAATCGTCGCATGACCCGGCGAGCGAAGCGTGTACGACAGCAGTGCGGCGAGTCGGAACGCGCGGACCAAGATGTCGCCTTCGCGGATGCCGCTCCGCGACCGGACCTCGGAAGAGATCAGCTGGAATACACCCTCGCATGCGTGCCGCACATGTACTTACGTCCGGCGAAGTCCCGTGCAGAGACCACGTCGGCAGCCGCGCACCGGCGCCGGACGAACCCGCGGAGCAGAGGCGACCCGATCGACACACTGTCGCCCGCCTATGCCACGCTGAGTCGCGCGGCGGGGGAAACACAGCGCTCGTCATTCATGTGATGCGAAGAGAGACATAGGCACGGCCGGGATCCGAAACGAGGCAGGAAGGGAGTCGGTCGAGGAGGGAGGCCGGGCGGATGGCGCGCTCACGAATACTCTGGTGGTTTCCTCCCGTGGATGCAAACGTTCTTGATAGATGAGCCCATCCGGAGAGTCAAGTTGGTTTGCCTGGGAAAAAAAGTACAGGTATAAGAAGACGTGCTAAAGGAAAGTAGGTTCTTTGGACGGATCAAATTTGGGGTTCGAGGTGGGTTCAGCTCAGTCACGTCCGGGATTTTTCCGTAAAGAGCCTCTCGCCATCTAGCGCCCACCACTCAGCCGCGTTCCCGCTGAGAATCCTCCTGAACGACCAGTAATAGTATACAATTCCATAGATCCAACCCTTGGATCTACGTCTACTGAATATGAGAAAGAAGATTTACGCCAGATCGCATCATCAGCCCTGAGAACTAATAGTATATCCACCCACTCAAATTTATCATGCAAAGGTCGCCAACGCCCAAACACCAACCGTAACAAGGTATACATAGGGGTAGAATTCAGTCTCTACTTCGCATATGCGAATGAATAGAATCATTGATAGTTTTCGATATCTTTTTTGCAGTGCCTATGTGAGTATTGTGTACCTGAATCAATTAGTCTCATGTGAAGAGTTGGAGGGACAGGAAGAGCTTGCCTTTTTAGCGAATTTTAGACTCGTCAACGTTTCAGTCAAGTTTGCTTCTAACGGGCTTGCCATGACAAACATGAGTGTTTTAGAATTACCCCCCAGCGAATATTGCAGCAAGTATGTAAGTTTAGAGTTCCGATAGGGGATGTGTGTTCCTTCTTTGCCTTGACCCAAGGCTCCGATCACATCACCAAGACAGCTCAAGCTTTTATTGATGCTCTGGGTCTCTTTCATTCGCTCCCCTTCAGCCCCGGATTGCTTAAGTCGCTCAGAACCGGCCAGATCGACTAGATTTAAGGTACCCTCAGATCTTTCATTGGTCGTTGAATTGTATCCAACAAGCTTTAGCATGAAGACGGAATGTGAGCGAGAGGAGCGTTCATTGGATTTAGTTGCAGCAACACTACGGTTTGTGTCCGCTTGCTTCAAAATTGATTCCACGGTGCTGGGAGAATCTAGGATAACAGTGTTTAGCCCGGTCACCCTAGTCTGTTTTTTTAGATCGTCGTGCCTTATTTCATGTTTTTTCTTTTCAATGTCTTTAGAGTTACCGAGTAGGTCGTGAATCTCTTCGTTGTATACTTCGATGAAGTTTCCTTCCATAGAATACACCCATCCTTTGTCTTTTAAATCAGAGGCCGTTTGATATATTTGTTGAGTTGCTCTTGGTATCATTCCATCCGGAGAAGACATTGTATGAGTTTTACCAGATCCAGTCTGTCCGTAACAGAAAATACAGACATTGTAACCATCTAAAGCACTCTGTACCATTTGCGATATTTCTTCGAATACTTCTTGATTCTGAGTTTCAGGGCCAAATACTCGATCGAATGAAAATGAATGATTCTTTCTCGTGACGGTTCCAAAGCTGCTTTTTTCTTCCTTCCCTATAATCTCCAATTCCTTTGATTCTTTGTCCACGTCTGGAAACTGAAGCTTCGCTACTTTACCCTCTGCACTATTCAGAATTGGCCTTACACGACACATGACACGAATATTTCCCTTGAGTTCTTGAACTTGATTGAATAAACTCCTACGGAGACTCTCTTCCTTAATCAACCTTCTTTTTGAATCTTTAGCAGACTCTACAGCTTCTTCAAGTCGTGCCTCCATTTCTGCAAAGCTGTCCGACTGTGCTTTGCTACCAGATTCAAGAAAGTGAATCCGGGCACGAAGGCTAGCCAACGTATGTTCTAAACTATGGATGGTGGTAGAGTTTTCAATATTATTCTTTTGCACGTTTTCTCTCAACAAAGAAACTTCGTTTTGTGCAATGATCCTTTGCTCAATTTCATGATCGAGCTCGTGTCGCAATCTTGTCGTCTCAGTTCGCATTTCTTGTATTTCATTGTCTTTCTCTTGCAAAGTTGAGTTGAGATTTGAGCTTTCAGAGTTTAGCTTTTTTTTCAGTTCTTCAACTTCTAAATTTCTTTTATTTTTTTCCTCCTCGTTTGTCTCGCGATTTTTCTTCTCAATCTCTCGAATTTTTTGTTCATTTTCTGAAAATGCTCGCCACTCTATGTCACGAAGTTGATCTCGATGAAGGCGTGAAATTCGGTCAATTTCTTCGATGTTATTTCGTCTTAGTTTTTCGACTTCGTTACTGTTATGTCGTCTCAAATCCTCTACTTCGAGCTGATGTGCATGTATCCTATCATTGAGAGATTTAGTCACGTCAAATAAGCTCTGTTGAGACGCCTCCGCTCGTTGTTTCATAGACTCCAGCTCGCTCTTTAAAGTTTTCGTAGACAATGTCAGCTGGCAATTTAGTGACTCAAGCTCTGTGTCTTTCAGAAAATTTAGTGGGTCGTTACTCTCATGATACTTCAAAATTAACTCACTTCTTGATTTCATCGCTTCGATATTTTCTTCGAGACTTTTCTTATCTAAGCTTGCACCCTTCATCGTTTCCCGCATCTCTTCAAATTGTGCTTCCATATTTTGAAGTCGATCTTGAACGTCCCATTCTGTGAATCCAGATAAATTAGAATCTTTTGTTAGAAATGGGGTCTTGAGAAGGGAATTTTTCAAAACTTTCAAGGGGGTTCGAGGCTCATGTAGAGATGTATCCGACTTGGATAGTACTGGGATGCTTGAAGGAGAACTAATTGCTCTGAAACTTTCCAAGGGAGCCAATGATAAGTCCAATACAGCATCAGTAACTTTGTGCTTTGCCTTGAGCATTAAGTTACTCAGTGGGTTTTTCAACCGAACAGGCTTTTTTTGATCCAGAACAATGGTAGAGCTCGCTTGATACTCGTACTGGTTTTGGCCAGGGTCCACTTTCCCCATGTCTTTTTGAATTTTAATTACTGTGTTGGTTGATACGTCTTTTTTTCTCGCAAGAGCTTTAGAATGCGAAGAGTCCAAGTTACACAATAAACTTTTATTAGATCTTGATCTTTCAACTTGAAGAATCGGATTTCTATTTGGAGACTCGCCAGAAATTTTAATTGAACGAGAAATTTCCGTACCCATTTGCACACTGCTTCTTGACATATCTGCGTCATATTCACGAATCTCGAAAGAATTTGCCGGTCGTACTCGAGATATGCTCGATGGTCTAGTCATGGTCGAGTTGCCAAAGGTAGATCTTGCGTTTGCCATATCCGGTCGACCTACTGGACCAACGCTGCAAGAAAACCTTCCATTTGCGATGTTACGTGACGATGATAAGGATCGCGAAAAATTCGCAACTGAATGGCCACGAGTATGGCTGGATTTCTGAAAATTTGATTAGTAAGTATTCGTGATTATATTTCCGTCTTCAAGAAACAAAATTTTAAGATTAAATCAATGACAAAACATGCCAAAGTCTTCATAGAAGTGGCTGTTGGATATCCAAAAAAATAATTCTATCTTGGCCAGGGGATTTTGATAGCCATACCGAACCATTTTTATTTATATTCTTTGAAGATTTTGAGCTGAGACCTGTCGCTGTAGTAGATCTAAGATCGAGTTTTTTTTCGACTAAATTTTTCCTTTTAGGTTCTGGCTCGCAAGTTGGATGTAATTTGTGCTTGAGAGACCCCGTAGAAGCCGTAGAAGAAGTTGTTAATGATGTTGTTCGGGCATTGGTTTGAGAATCAGTCAATTCTGAGAGACATTTTCCTGGAGAAATGGATCTTGTTGGTTGCGGCAAATGTGATCGGTACTAGTTAAGTTGTGTCAGTGGTAGTAGGTATCACTGCAGGAAAACATACTGAATTTTCCTGCATTTCCATCTTGTGGTTCGTAGAGGCTAAGCCGATTTTTGATTCAAGTAAACCATTAATGTATGCAGTTGAGATTTGAAAGTGCCTCCGAGACAATGCAGTGCGCGATTGGCAAAATTTCCCCACAGCGATGGAGAGAGCTGTGTTTACGTGGAATTTGTTGATTATTGTTGTGGTTGCCCTCATGCAACCACAATGGATGAGTCATCCAACGCACCTTGTAGACAATTCAAAAATCGCCCGGAGGAGCCGCCACAGGGAGACAGCCAAAAATGGATTAGGCTAGATTTCTATTCTGTCCTAACCCGCTCCACTTTTATTTTCATCCAAGTTAGAAGATAGCGAAAGGTGCAACTTCAATATGGACACTTTTTCGCCATTCGCAATTATCGTATGATACGATACGGCACATCAACTCTCAAACGCCTATATCAATCCTAGTGGGATTCGAATCGCAATTAAGATTCTGATGATAAAGATACGACTTACTATTCTTCTAAATACCGCCGCCTATCATCCGATATCATGCCCATAGAAGTGGTACCCGTCTATCCAATTTTTAGAGGACATAAGTAAAAAATACTTCCGACACACGAGAAAGAATACGAGACTGAGCTTAGTTTATGCTAAGTATGTTTTAATATTATCCTCTGATTTTCTCCTTGTTTTAACTTTAAAAATAACGAGTACTCGGGGTTACATGCGGTGCTCAAACTACGAGAAGACTTTGTGAGAAGAGACCACCACAACAACCAAGGAATGGAAGATTATCATAGCCCCTATCTCGATGGGATTGATCGATACATGAAGTATTCATACGTATCCGATAAGACACACTATAGAGGGGGTTGTGGAGTTTATCGGTGCAACATCGCCATATCTGAAAAGACTTTACTTCTATACATCCCAAACGAGACGATTACGGATATTACATATCATGCGCTTCTTAAGATTTAGACCCTCTGTGATAGGTATTTGATAAGTCCAAAATTTACCATGTAAGGGCGATGGAAGGCACCGAGTGGAGTGTACTTTAGATAGATTAATTGAAAATTCAATCATTCGCAGAAACATTCTACTCAAGCTCTCGAAAATCTGTCTGCGGGTTCCTTCTCTTCGTTAAATATCGTTATTAGGATGAGAAAGCGTTTAGGGTAATGAAACGTTTGTTACTTGTATGAACTTCCAACCTCAACGAACGAGCGCATGAACGAATGAGATATTTGCAAAGTAAAGTTAACAAGATATTCTCGTATGTACTGTAGGAATACATGAACAATGAATCGTATTATAGTAATTGCGAGCGCACGAAGAAGCTGTATGGTGCTTTGAGTGTCGTTGGAGAAATTCATTTTCTGGATTGTTAGGCGAAAATACTGTACTGCCGCTAATTTTATGAACCGATTTATGCTGGTGCTAAATCTCGCCTATTCTATTCTGGTCTAGCTCTATCCCATTTATGGCTGGCGGTCTCCCACAATAGGAGTAGAAAAAGACACAGGTCTAATGGAAAGATACTACTGGTGGCCCGCATAAATGTCGTTTTGCTTGAGGATATGCAAGTTCATATGCAGGTGAAAATTCTTTTTCCTTGGTCAAAGCATAGAGAGAGGGGAAGGCGAGAAGGGCTGAAAATTTGCTGAGAGCCATTCCCCCCGCCTTTGAGAGTAGTTTCCAGATCACTTTCATTCATTTTTGACGTCTACTAAATACGTTCTAACTTGACGAAAAATGATTTTAGTAACTTGAACTTTGTCAAGTGTGAATAATAAACTGCTCAGTTTCATATTTTCCACTCAAAAGTGGATTTTTTCGTCTGTAGCGCCGTCAACAGTGAAATTAGATAGTATTAGGTGATGAATGAAAGTGAAGCGGAACTGATCTTAAAGTCGGGGGGAATGGCTTTCAGCAAATTTTCAGACCTTCTCGCCTTCCCCTCTCTCTATGCTTTGACCAAGGAAAAAGAATTTTCACCTGCATATGAACTTGCATATCCTCAAGCAAAACGACATTTATGCGGGCCACCAGTAGTAGATACACAAGTGCCATCTTATCAGCAGTATAGTATTCCAATAGGGGGGTTCAAATATGACTTATTTGGAAGGTAATTAGCATTTTTTCTCCGACACTTTTTCCGTAAATTTATCTGAATCCGAAAAGTTAAAATTTTCTTGTCAGAAAGGGGTTTCAAACCTCACTTTTAAGCTACTAATTTACAGTTACAGAATATGATGTTAAAACGTACCGTCCTAAATTTCCCGGTAAATTTTTTCGTCAGATGGATAAGTTCTTCATTATTTTTTTAATGTCTTATTTCCTAGAGTACAAAAGTAATACGGTACATGAGCTAGAAATTACTTTAACCTATTCTAGCTAGTCAAGCAAGGGCGAGGTCTTCACACTCACGTGTATATGGTCACATCAACGCGACAAATTGGTCACAAGCTCTTGCAGATGCTCATCAACTAGCGCGATCTCGGGAATATCTGGTCACTTGGTCGGTCGGGTTTTTGAGACTCTGTTCTTCAAAGCTATAATTTCACATATCGAAACTGGACCTTTTGAGATCCAGTTTCGTGTCGTAAACTTAAGGTTAATAAGAAAATTAGTTCAAATGTTGATTAAAATTCATTTGTGCTAGAAATGTATAGAGGTGTTTCTTTGCAAGTTCCCCATGGCCTAGGCTCAATTCTCAGGTCTCTATTAACACCTCCCGAGTTCGGTAGAACTCTACATGATCGTCAATCACAAGAGTATGAAATGGTTGGCCAGTTGATCGATCAGTTGAGATGAATAAGTAATGAAGTACGAAAAGGTCGATCTTCATGCTCTCAGAACGTTAGCGATGAAGACACTTTGTTGGATAATTAAATGCTTAAGATTCAGACTTTGACGAGGGGAAGCAATTGAGGAAATTTAGGATTGTTCTGTTCGGGTTCTGTTGGAATAATATCCGATTTAGGACAATCACATCCTTCCTAAATCCTAGAAAGCAATACATGTAGTAGAGCGAACTTGAGGGTTAGCGAAGTTGGTTCAGTCAGGTGATTTGATGACATAAGGTTGGCCGTATTAAAAATAGTTTAGACATCGGGAAGGTTGGAGACGAAGGAGAACAAGAATATAACATTTATTTTCACTGTGCAAGCACTTAACTGTAGATATACCGATAGGTTCCGTCATTCGACGCATGAGGATAGAAAATTGTTGTTTTGAAAAGAGAGTTGTCAGAAGTTGGGTTGTGGAGAGGAAAGAAGCTTGAAAAAGCGAGGACATAAGCTCGGGCACCAATTTCTCGGCCAACCCCCTTTCTCGACCACTTTAGATTTAGACCCTATATATTTCTAGTAGCCCACCATTTCAACAAAACTTGTTTAAAATGGATCCCCTTGAGCATGCTATTCAAGAAGCGATTCGCGGGTTTGATAATGGTACTTATACGAGCCTAAGAAAGGCTGCTATCGTTTTAAATGTACCTCGTTCAACTATTCATAGTCGAATGCTTGGTTGTCAGAGTCACGCCATTGCTCATAAACATCGTCAAAGATTGTCTCCAGAACAGGAGGAATCTTTAAAGGATTGGATCATAATGGAGGATTCTCGTTTTCAGCCCCCTTCGCATCCTCGTGTTAGAGAAATGGCCGCTCGAATTCTACGTGAGAATGGAGACCATGAACCCCTGGGAAAAAGATGGCTACAGCACTTCATCGCACGCAATCCTTCGGTTTCTTCTATGGTTAGTCGAAAGATTGACAGCTTGAGAGCCTCTGCAGCTAACCCAGATAACATCCGCGCATTCCTTGAACTCTTTGAACGGACACGAACTCAATTGGGCGTGTACCAAGAGGATATTTGGAATATGGATGAGACAGGGCTAGCTCTGGGGGTCTGCACAAACACTCAGGTTGTTGCCAAGTCAACGAAGAAAAAGACATATGTGAAATCTCCAGAAAATCGGGAGTGGGTTTCGATCATAGAGGCCGTATCTGCAACGGGCAGAAAATTAAAGTGCCTTGTCATTTTTAAAGGAAAGTTTCTTCAGACTACTTGGTTCCCAGCCCAAGAAGTACCTGAATGGGTCTATACGACCTCAGAAAATGGCTGGACCTCTAATGGATACGGTCTCGAGTGGTTAAAACAAATATTTATACCTGGCTCGGCACCGAGGGGGTCTCGAAACCGAATCCTTATTTTAGACGGACATGCCTCCCATACCGATATTGAGTTCATGTGGCAATGTAGGCAGAATAAGATCCACTGCCTCTACCTCCCTCCACATTCTTCGCATGTGCTCCAGCCTCTAGATCTCGTCCCCTTCTCGGTTTTGAAGTCCAAATACCGAAGTGAGATCGCAGCTCTGTCGGTGCTGAATGATGCAGCTCCGATTAAGAAAGAGCGCTTCGTGGTATCATACAACAAAGCTAGAGAAGAGGGCCTATTAGAGAGAGTAATCCGGGCTGGCTGGAGGGCTACTGGGCTGTGCCCATATAATCCTGAGCTTGTACTTGCCTCATCTCAGGTTTCTCAGCGTCCTACCACGCCACCTAACCCTGGATTGACTCCAAACCCGCCTGATCTCATCTTGAGTACCCCTCGAAGTTCACAGGCTCTTCACAAGGCCTCTCGGGAGCTCCAAACTGTTGAACCTCTATCTCGAGGAGCTCGAACTCTGATCAGAAAAGCAGGCAAGGCTCTTTCGGAGGCTAATGCTAGAGCCGCTCTATCAGAATTCGAAAAACAACAAGCACAGTATCAATTAGATAGCAGCCAAACTACTAGATCTAGAAGACGAATTCAAGTAAACCCAAATGAGCGCTTCAGCGATGCCGAAGCTATCAGAGACGCTGTCGACAGAGCGACGACGCTTTCAGCTCAAGTAGCATCAAGAAATGCAGAAATTGAAGCTCGGAGGGATGTTAGTGGCTCGGCTGGTACTAATTTTGAATCTATGTGTAACCAATGGCAAATTTAATGTGTTTTGTGGGATATACTAGCATTCTAAAATTTTGTGTATAGTATATTAGGGTGGCCGAGAAATAGGTGCCCGAGCTTAAACTACCGAAAAATACGAAGATTTCGCGCTAGGATACAGAACTCCTACTGGGGGCCCGCATGAAGGTGAAACTGCTTGAGAAAGTGTTGGGAAAATTGGATCATAAATCAACTCGACGAGTAGGGTGGTAATATATTCTATATTTTTGTATGTAACTGTTTCTACAGGATATGAGGTCCTTATACTGGGTTGGATGGTGGTGTGGTACACCGTCCGGGCCATTCTCCCAAGTAGAGTCTGGGTAACCAAGGCACATGCCCCACGTGAGACAGGAGAAAGCTGGTTCGAATCCAGCAAGACCCTCACACCACATTTCTCGCCTGGTCATGTATGTGACGATGTTGAAGGCACACAGGACAGCCGTGGGTGGCTGAAATGCGTTCCTACGGCAGACATATACGGTTGAGGGTAGGAAGAGCTGTAAGGCGCCTGACTTCGAGTTATGTCTTCAAATGATGTTTGGTGTGAGTGCTCCCTATGTGTGTGTGTGTGTGTGTCTGTGTGTGTGTGTGTATTATTTATCGTCTGTTGTGGGCCAGGCCACCATCCCGTAGGGATATAGGACGTATGAAGGATATCTAGAATACATGATCCTCCAGGCTACAGCAGTGCCCATCCGGTGCCCGACTTTTCCCAATACCGACGTTTGAGCCAGCTAGTTACATCGGGTCGAATGGGTAGGAACGTATTCACCATGACCCGAGGGCCACGGGCCGAGGGAAAACCTAAAGGGAAACCCAGTGGGAAAAACCTCAGTAGGAAAACCTCTGCCATTCCTCCCGTACTCATTTTCGACGAGCAGCCGCAGTCATCTAAAATAAGCCGTGTAGGAGTCAAACCTACCGCTCCTAGAAAGCCCAACCAGCACCTCACCGCTTGTGCCAACAGCCTATTATAAGTGATGTTGCCATCACTTAGATGATTTTGATCAGTAGAGCCCTTCGCCCTACCTCTCTGAGACAGTCGGGGGAGTTCTTCGTTGAAAGGGTGCTGGGGATGGTGATGATGAAACGAAGCCGAGCGAGACCCGCGTGGATGAATGGGGATCCTGAAGGGAAAGATTGCGACTCTTCTTGGCTATCTCAGATATGCAGCTAACATACTGAACGTTTACAGCCGGCACCGCGTGAAGGTGAAGAGATCGACTTTGCCAGCCGTGCTCCCTATGTCATGTTGAAACATCGCTCCATGTACCGCACCAGGGTCATTTGTGTCATAGCCTGAAGGCTGCATACACAAGGATGATAAAAAAAAAGAGATACTTACTACTGCTGGCCTGCATAAAGGTCGAATTGCTTGAGGATATGCAAGTTCATGTGCAGGTGAATATTCTTCTTCCATGAGTCAAAGCTCAGAAAGAGGGGGAGTCCAGGAGGTCTGGAAATTCGCTGAAAGCCATTCCCCCCGACTTTAAGATCAGTTCCGCTTCACTTCCATTCATCACCTAATACTATCTAATTTCACTGTTGACGGCGCTACAGACGAAAAAATTCACTTTTGAGTGGAAAATATGAAACTGAGCAGTTTATTATACACACTGGACAAAGTTCAAGTTACTAAAATCATTTTTCGTTAAGTTAAAACGTATTTAGTAGACGTCAAAAATGAATGAAAGTGATATGGAAACTCCTCTCAAAGTCGGGGGGAATGGCTCTCAGCGAATTTTCAGACCTTCTCTCCTTCCCCTCTCTCTATGCTTTAACCAAGGAAAAAGAATTTTCACCTGCATATGAACTTGCATATCCTCAAGCAATTCGACCTTTATGCGGACCAGCAGTAGTATACTGTTATTCAAGATCCTCTTGTCGACCCCTGGACTCCAACAAAAACAAACTAACATAGGGGTTTCCTAGGCATAACGTGTTTAAAAGCTACGCGCAGTTAGCGTGAATCATCAGCCTCACAACCCGCGTTTGTATACGTGACTGGTTATTATTCCTCTTGGATTGGTATCCCAACAGAAAGAGGGGAAGGCGAGGAGGTCGAAAGATTCGCTGAGAGCCATTCCCCCCGACGGATCGGATGGTGGTGTGGTACACCGTCCGGGCCGTTCTCCCAAGTAGAGTCTGGGCAGCTTGGACACATGCCCCACTCGAGACAGGAGAAAGCTGGTTCAAATCCAGTAAGACCCGTTAACCACACTCT
>JAKRRZ010001029.1:0-14102 GCA_022627015.2 Podosphaera aphanis
AAATTGTATGACAATTAGATTACTTTTCTACAAAGAAGGATTCTTCCTAGTTATGTTACTTAAGCGAGAGGTAGATCTACAGCGCTAAGGTGTTATGGCCAACAACATTAATATTCCTATTTTAACAGTGCTAGCTTTAAAAGAGAAATACATGTAAGTGTTTCGCCGCCAGATTACAAATTCTACACAATCTGATGTATCTCGGCATAGGCACTACATAACCATGGCTGAAATCCTCGTGGTTCCGCTAAGGGGCGTACAAGATAAGGTCACGAGGGCTAGGTGCCGGTTATCTTAACCAATGACGCCCCTGAAGAGGCCTAAATAAAGAATAATCGCCAACGGCTCGATATCCCTTTAAATTATGTTATTACGTGTTCATTCTAATGGCTGCTCGTAGTGATGAAATTTTGCCACTATTATCTCCCTATTAAAAGTGTTATACTGGTATCAGTGCATGCAGGTGGCAATATCTGTTCCAGTAAAATTTTACGTCTATCTCAGGATCATATTACACCAGTCTCGAGAAAAAGAACGCCAGATCCAAGGCTCTAAATGCTTAAAGAGGTATCTTCCTAAAGCAAAGACGCAAGACCCGAGGCAAAATATCGTGAGAGGTAGGCTCAAAAGACCCCCTCTCGTAACTTCACGAGAGCGCGAGGGTTTCGTGATCCGTAGTCTTTGAAACATAGATGAAGGGAGCGGGAGACGCGAAGCCCTCTCGCGCCGTACATCAACGTTCCAAAGACATGAGCACGCTGAGCGAAGTTATCATCTCATGTCCCATCCGAGATCGTTAACATCGACGCTTCCCTCTCCTTGTCACAACAGCCTCTGCGTTCCGGCACGAAGCAAGACAACCACGAGCCGCCGTCGCCGCCGTCGCAACCCCTCTTGCATCTCGGGACCAGATAGATGTGTTCGGTCGGCGCTTGGGACTCGCTCTCCGGCGGTCGTGAGTCTGAGCACAGAGACGGCACAGAGACGGCACAGACGGTCCGAGATCGTGCATTGAGTCGAGATGACTTACGACATACCCCGCCGGCGTCGACAGCTCGGTACGTCAATGGCCCTCCGAACCTTCTTACACAAGAATCCCGATCTCCCCTTCTATAGATAACGAAGCTGGAGGACGCGAGCGCCCCGATATCCAGCTCCGGATAGCCACAGCTAGATAGCCAGGCCAGCTTCCCGATAAAATTTAGGCTTGCTTGGAGTGCCACAATAGATGCCGCCCGCATTCAAGAGGCATGGTGCTGGTACGGGAGTGATTGGGTTCGGCGACATGACTGCTCTTTAATCCACGAACAAAGGAGCCACCCCGCAGATGAGTTGACGAGGCTGGTCACTACTAACCCTGAGAAGGAAGAGCTTGGTTGGAATTCATCCGCTAGAGTAGTCAGATGTAGGAGACTAGATTTTTTTGATAAGATCGGAGTAGTTAGGGTTAGACCTGTTCCCAAAACGAGCAAGGTTGCAACGGACAGAAATAATCATTTACTAAAATATGGAGATAAAAAAATCGTCTAAATGTACGTGTTAATGTATTCAATAGGGAGAGTTGACTACATCCTCCCTGCCGAGTTTGTATCGGCCACTTTCTCTTGTACCTATTCGACTTGCATCACTTCCAAAACTACGTCCACCTATTCGAAAGGGAGTTGCAATACTTTCTCTGGTTGGTTTTTTCAACGCAGCCCTTGGAACCATGTTAACTTCATTAGGAAGAGTGACGATAACATTCTTGTCACTGCCAAATCGGAAATTGTCGGCCTTGACTTCATCCGAGTATCTTTTGATCGAATATGGCTCTTTTGTACCGTTGAGAATTTTCCTCATGCTCCAAGTTACGACAAATGGTCCAGTCGCGCTGACTATTGAGGTTTCCTCAAGTCCTTCTCCAACATTAAAGTGAGCAGTTCTAAATGACAAAGGACACCCTGTTTCGTGTTGAAATTGGGCGACGTGTGATGGAGTCAGACCTAAACGGCGTGGCTGTGGCTTGGCATCTTTGCTGAAAGACCTCTCAAAGCCGAGCTTGCCTTTATTTTTTCCATCTTTTTGTTCAGCATCAATTAAGAGTAGATAGGTTCGACAAGTTGCAAGGATCCAATGACCATCCGCGCTAACATCAAGACCGATAATCGGCTCACCGAGAGCTGGGATATGAGTCTTGGCATTGATCCCCAAACGATCAAACATTCGGATATCACCCTTGTTACTGGCAACTGCTATGTATCCGTGCTGCGTGGTTGCAGCAGCTGAGAAGTCATTTTTAGAAACATACTGCTTGAGCTCAGAATCAACAAGTTTATTACCAGCCAGACGAGGATCAATACGAAATAATGAATTTTTTGATAAACCTATGAACGTCTTTTCGTGAGTCATTTGTGCAAACTTGTTTTCCGGTGCAAATGTCTCCACTTCAATGTCTGGATGAATTTTCCAATCGTCAACGATCTTGCCGTATTCAAGGTCCATACGGTAAAGTGAGTGGGGATTTTGCTCGTTCTGAAGAATCAAATGGCTGTCTTCTTCATGTAACATAACTTTTTTTGGGCTGAATAACTTGCCTCCAGGTGTCTCAACCCTTGCAATGTTGGTAGAAAATTCCAAATGATTTTCTGGAGTGTGCTTAAAAACACCAATTTTAGAGCCACGGACAACAAAAGACCGATCATTTTTGTATCCTACGGCGAGTAGTGAATTTACATTTCCGTCGTCGGGAACGACATTAATATCATCTTCATCTTCATCGGTATCGTAGTGTTCGGAATTTTGAGTGTCATCGACGTTTTCATCCTCTTCATCTTGTTCTTCATCTTCATCTTCATCTTCATCTTCGTTGTAATTTTTATTTTTACTTTCATTTTCATCATTATAGTAATTTTCTTCCTCCTCATCCTCTTCCTCATCCTCTTCCTCTTCTTCCTCATCCTCTTCTCCTTCTTCCTCCTCCTCCTCTTCTTCCTCAGCATTACCTTCTATGGCAAGATCCTGAAAAGCCTCGAGGATATAGTCTCGATCTTTTTCTTTATTTTGTTTCCATTTCATTTGGTTGAGCTGTTCCCATAATGCCTGCATTAACCCTTCCTGGAATCTCGTCATAGTTTCTTCAGCTTTAAAACGCAGAAGCCAAGAGTAAGCGTCGCCAGATGAAGAATAGGCATTGAATATAAATGAAAGATATTCAAAATTGAATACAGGGTTAATTTCCGCTATAATAGACTGCCCCACCCAATCTCTATCCTCATTGGAAATCTCAATCCAATATTCCCATTTTCCAGTTTCTGACACAATCGCATTAACTTTTGGATCTTGGATTATGAATTCTCCAGACTGGAAGTCAAATAGATGTAGCTCTGCAACCTCTTTACATAAAATAGATAGCCCCTTTGGATTTTTAGGGGCCTCGGGAGCTTCAGTCTTTTGTACTTCATCCTTCGATGATACTTGAGAAATTTCAGACAATCGGGACATATCGGAACTTTGTGAATGGATAGAATTTCTCTCCGGATCTTGTACTGTGCTCGTGTTGACTTCGCTAACGTTTGGGAAAAAACTTTGCGGAGTAGCTGGAGAGAAACGAGACGGGCTCTGTATAGGACTAGCGGCAGGTAATGCGTCTTCTTGGTCAAAGCAAAACTGTGACAACTCTAGTTGAGTGGCGAGAGAATTATCTTTTCTATACTCTCGCTCGTACTGACAACGCTGGGCAGCGATCATAAACTTCTTAACTTGAAGCTCGTCGACCGAATCATCACAAACAAATTGATAAAGGTCTTCGTTGTCTCCACTGAGATCTCTCCAGGCGAGCACCTTTTCACCACGTCGAATCTCTGAACGGAATCTGAGGCTTTTATCTAACAAGAATACTTTTTCGTCGTGTTCAGCAGCTAAAGCTGAAAGCTCTGGGTCCTCACCGCTTTCGTCTTCGACAAGATCTGCCTCTCCCTCCTCATACGCGCGTTGGATGACGAGCTGGTATTGAAATTTTTGGTTTGTTCTTTGGATTCGTGCTGCCGAGTCTTTAAAAATTAGCTCGGAGAAGCTCTTGGGAGAGCTGGGGCGGACGAGGTAGAGTTGTCCTTGCGGTAGCTCAACAATAGATTCTTTAGAGGGTCCGCCGAATATGAGCTTTCCCACTGATTTATATGTTAGCAAAATTTCTTAAAGTAAAGGCCTTGCATAAACAACAGCTCTTGATGGTGGTAAGACTGATCTAGAAAAACAAGCCATCAACTCAGGGTAAATACCGTTGCGGAGGACGAACATATTGACGATTTGTGCTAGCGGGCAAAATGATGATGCTATAGGGGGGGCTCTGAAGATCCAGGTAATTCGCCGGGATTAAATTATATTCTTCCCAAGGTTCTGATCCCGTGAGTTTGTTACGATTACTAATCAGAGATGATCCGGCCTCATAAGTCAAGATAGTTCAATTTGAACTACAATTTTCCTCTCTCACCTGATTGATAATTATTATCTGTAATTAACATGAAAGCAATCTCAATACACTCAGGCCAGAAGTTTGTCCAGAAAACGCGATCTCATCTTGTCCACATGAAGCTAGAGCGCGTCATTACCACAAAACTCTGTCGCGTGGTGTTGACTTATATGTACAAATAATTACCGTCTTGCAGGGATAATTAAGGTTCGGACTAGCACAGAGATGACATAATTACAGCCGAGAACATTGTAAATGTAGAGTCACGATCCCACCAATGACTGAGGAAATTCTTCAATCCTTATGCCGAACGCGTTCATCATCATAATATCTTTTGAAAAAAGGCCAGATTATAAAATAGGACTCACTAAAGATGAGAGAATGTATCAAAAAAATAAAGAATTTCCATCGATTTGGGCTGTGGCAGCCTTATTTGAAGTTAATCGCCGAATATTACGGCTTTGGGTCGTTTGACGCTCAACGCCATCTACTGGCCAGCCAATGCATCAAACTCTTACCGACGCGGAATAAAAAGATTCTTACAAGATAAGAGAAGCGGTATGTAAATTTTGGAATCCAGACTACAAATATATTACTCAGGAAGCTCAAATTTACAATCGAGCATCACGCGTCATCCACGCGTCTCGCCTGCATCTTTGACTTTTACCAACGAATGTTACATTATTATTTGTTAAAGCATACAATAAGCACATTCTTGGTACTCCGAAAACATCATTAAATTGATATTCAGAAAGCTAAGCTTCGTTCACCTAAGAATTTTCAATTGAAATAGGGTACAGCTAAATCGCAGTTCGACTTAGTTAAATAACAGTTCGCTAAACCTATTTCGATATACCGCCCGATTAACTTCAAAATGAGGCTTTTTTTTATTTTTTTAAATCATTTTGTATTAAGCCTAAACAAAATGAGGCTGCCACAGCCCAAATCGATGGAAATTCTTTATTTTTTGGCGTATTCCCAACCCCAGTGAGTCCTAATTTACAATCTAGCTTTTTTTAGGCAATTCAAATGATACTGTAGTGATGAAAGCGTTCGGCATAGGAATTGAAAGATTTCGTGGGTCATCGATGAGGTCAGTACTCTATGCACAATAACGTGTAATGGGGTCCATCCCTACGCAAAGATGAAGAGTTTGAGGAATCAAAAACTCGAAGACATACATGCACACGATTGGATACATAAACAAACCGATTCCTCCAATCTTACATATGAATAACAGACGATAATATATGTGAACAAACATAACTATGGATAATATGATACTAATCTGAAAGAAGACTGCATTGCTAGGGATCAATTACTAGTTAAAATGAAAGTAGCTAACAATCATGAAATGATACAAGTATAATATAAAGGGATTTATAGGACCCCCGAGAATTCGGCTTGGATAGAAGACACCTCGGGGATCTTTCAAACTAGATTTCTTGTAGATAATTGCCGAATCATGTATGTCTATAGTATGAGGAAGAATTTGAATCTCAAACATCTGATACTTACTCTACTTTGCGTGGAGGATAGAATTTTGTATTTTGAGGGTGCTACGCAAGTACAAAATATTTCCAATATTCTGTATTCAGACTAAAAAATCTCACTGTTGATTCAAGTCTCGTGCCTAGAGTATCCTATTTCACTGCTTTTAAATTCTCTTATGCGCTCTGATGATAATAGGCGAGTTTGCTCTAGCAATCCAGCGTTTTTATCTTCTCAAGTAAGGGGCTTTTTCTGATATTTTTTACGCTGGAATTCTAGACTGAAGCTTGAAGTTATTGATTTGACGTCATTTTTTTCACGAAAGGTCCGATCGACTTTAAGGTGTAAAGAAACTCCTCTCAATGGGATATCAAGCTTGTCTCTTTATCTAACTTAATCTATCGACGAGTGTATGGTTGAGGCCGCGATAACGTATCCCTAGAAGTTGACCACATTGATTCAGTTTGAACTTCCTTCTATGAGGGGCGTTGACGATCGTGCAATATTCATCTTTTATTTGATTGGTAGTTTAATCCGTGCTGAGGGGACCAGTGAAGCTAAGAGATTTTGGGTAGTTCCTTTTCACTGCTTGGTTTCATGAAACAGAGTATAGAATCCTGTGCTATAATTCCTGGCCCTGCATTACTGTTATTTTTCTGCCTTGAAGTAAAACTGAACTGAAGACAGTACAATGACAGAATTTCAAGTTTTATTATTGGAGCCCTGAGATTATTCAGCATCAGGTCTTCATGTAGAAGCCCATCGTCTCTTCAGTAATTACAGCTATTGCTGAAGTCCTACATTTTTGACGAAGAATGAGCTACTCATGGATCTTAAAATAGGCTATACTTTCGTAGATCATATGATATGTTTTGTTGATAAGTATCAAAATCAGAATACCACTTGGAAGGGTCTGTATCATACTTAAACGGGCTTTGGAGCTTGAACAGACATTCTTGCAAACTCTTCCGATGTATTTTTGAATTCTTTCGTCCAGGCTGGCTTAGATCTTTTTATTTTTTTCATCAAGCTAGTTCTCATCTTAATTGACGCATCAGGTACCACCAGAGTGATCAGAATTTAGGTAACTAAAGAAATCATTTGTCGATTAAAGCGGGATCTTTCATCGGTGCCAGTGAAGATTTTCCTCTTAAGATTGAGAGTCAAAAAGATGCTTTTTTCTTCTATGATAGAATCTAATTCTTTGGGCCAAAGGTTGTTTTTATGATGTTTTCATTCTATCGAATTGCCATATTTGTGGGAGATTCATTGAGTTTCCGTGTGCAATCGATCATAATCCGAGTTCGAGAGAGGGACAAAGAAAGGATTTGCTTTCCTTAAATCCGTTTCTGAAAATAAAAATATCAAAAGGCAAGAGTATATCGACGTTTTCCGGATCTGTGTTGATATCATTTTAATATCGACGATTGGCATTGATACTTACTTACATATATTTTCCAAGTCCAACAACCAATAAACCGGTCATCAGATATATTCAGATTAACTATCGTTCACTAAAGTTGATTACCCAGGTTTCCATTTTGATCACCCCGAAGTGTGAATATTTGTGACGTCTACTCTGCTCGTCTTTGACACCTCCCAGATTACCCTGAGCACGCTGTTGTAGGAGTCGCGAAAGACTATCGATCCTATTTCCATGACACTGAATCCAAAGCATATTGATTTCTATCTCTGGTCTTCAATTGATCATTGAGTAACCACAAGAACAAGAGAGATAATTGATTCATTTGCTCCGCGACGAAAATTAGGGATTAACTCGGCCAGAGAAGACATCCACTCAGTGTAAGATTCAGAGGAATCTGTCTCCCTCCAATTTTTGTCGTCGTTAGGTCAGATTGGTCAATTTATACTATAGCAAGGACCTAAGGGCGGTCAAACCCGCACATCACTATGATGCGGAATAAGCCACTATCATCTTTACAGAAAACCTATGATGAATGTTACTTGATTTGCTCGACTGCTATCTACTTCGAAGCCCAGGTATGTCGTAAGTCAGTAATACGGTGCTATTATAAGCAGAATATAACTAGACTGACTTAAAATCTCGAGGGCAATGAAATTGAAGCACTACGATCATGGCGCTCAGCACTAGACCTAATCTACTACCACCATGCTTATCGAATCCCTTCGAGCTTTGTTCCTAAATTAGACGCCGAGAAGACTCTTCAAAGTAGCCTACGTGATATAGAAACTCGTTGCAAAGGACGGATTGATTTCCTTGAAGCCCAGATGCAGCCACAAAAGGATAATCTAACAAATAGAAAGATCCCAAATTCGATGGGAATACTTCGAAGGGCTTCGACGCAGATTGAAAAGTCAGATACTAACGTAGACGTTCAAAAAGATACAGATGGGAATACTGCCCCTCCCGCAAACATGAAAACAGGATCACCACTTCTTCGTTCGTCAACCGCGCAAGATAAGTGTCCAGACAGCTCCGCAACCCATAATATACTCGTTCCTGCTACACGGAAAAATCAAGCTCCATCTCCGTATGTCAGCGCGCAGATGCCCTCAACCAATACAAGTATAGCTACTGGGGAGAAAACCAAAATCCTTAGTCCTGGTTTTAAACGAAAATTAAGACAAACGTTAAGGCCTAGCACCAAGAAGGGGAAGAATGTAGTACTGCGTCGAGGACCAAAAGACGAGAACCCAGTAACTAGTTTAGCCGCTTCGCTGGCATGGCAAGTAGTAGGCAAGACCAAGAAAGAGATTGATAGACTAGATCGCGATGAAACCCCTCAGGCACTTCAAATTCCAACTATCCAGAACAACAATGCGAAAATCTTTCGATCTAAACCAGATTTTTCATTATCTCACACTCCAATTAACAGCTCATGTCAATCGTTAGAATACAATAGTCGCAAGGACCAACCACCAAGGACTTCGTATACAGCGAGCTCCCGTCCTCATGGAAGTAGAAGCCTATCATATGGTCACTCTCCCAAAACAAAAACCTCAGCGTGGTCAGATTCCCATGCGCAAGGTTCGAAAAGCTCTCCACCACTAACGCTCCGTACGAAAGCTAGTGTCCTAAAATCTCCAGGATCTCTTTCGCAACTTGATAGACTTACATCATCACGAAAAAATGAATCTCCTCTACATCCAAATCGTTCGAGTAAGAGTACAAATGGAAGCGAAGTTCCGGTTAGACGAAAACAAAATGCTAATGAGTTTCTTGAGCCGAGAAATTTAGTATCGAAAAACACAGCAGCATTAAGAATTACCTCTCTCTCCCAAAATTATGACAAGAATCAGGAAAAGTGCGATATCCGAAAGGTAGATAGAGAGAAGGTGATCCAAAGTGAACAGCTTAGGATGTCTTCTCGAAGCTTTAACGATGATTCCGATGGTTTTGAGAGTATAGAAAGATCAAGGAGAAAGCATAAGCAGAAACATAAGCGCAATCCAATTCTGACAGACACAGTGACGGTCGAATCCAATGTCTTGGATGAAGAATTTGTTACTCCAGCAAACGTTGAATGGGAAATTAAGGTAAAAAAACTCATAAGCAGTTTACCGAAAGGAGTCCATGAAGCTGCTGCTAAACAGGTACTTGATGAGGTAGTGGTCAAAGGTGACGAAGTGCACTGGGGTGACGTTGCTGGCTTAGATGTTGCCAAAGAAGCCCTAAAAGAAGCGGTAGTATATCCATTCCTGCGGCCAGATTTATTCATGGGGTTACGGGAACCAGCTAGAGGGATGCTACTATTTGGGCCACCAGGAACAGGAAAAACTATGCTGGCACGGGCTGTTGCGACCGAATCCAAGTCAACATTCTTTTCCATATCAGCAAGCAGCCTTACTAGCAAGTATCTAGGAGAGTCCGAGAAGCTTGTTCGGGCATTATTTCAGCTAGCTAGAATACTGGCGCCAAGTATTATCTTTGTGGATGAAATTGATTCGCTTCTTTCAGCCCGCTCAGGATCTGGTGAACATGAATCTACAAGGAGGATCAAAACAGAATTTTTCATTCAGTGGAGCGATTTACAACGTGCTGCTGCAGGACGGGTACAAAGTGAAAATGAAAAAGAACGAGGAGATCCAAGTCGTGTCCTTGTCCTTGCTGCAACCAATGTACCCTGGGCTATCGACGAAGCAGCGAGGCGCAGGTTTGTACGAAGGCAGTATATTCCACTTCCGGAGAGAAATACTAGAGCATCTCATCTAAAGAATTTATTGAGTCACCAGAAGCATAATCTGAATGATGATGATATCCAAAAACTCGTTGACCTTACCGAGGGTTAGTTTTTCCTAATATTTTGTGTTGATTGTTTTTAATTACTTTATCAGGGTTTTCAGGCTCAGACATAACTGCTCTTGCTAAAGATGCTGCAATGGGCCCTCTACGATCACTGGGCGAAGCAATGCTATTCATATCTATGGATGAGGTCCGACAAATTCATTTTGCTGATTTTGAGGCTAGTTTAACGAGTATTAGACCAAGCGTAAGCAAGGAAAGCCTCAAAGAATTTGAGGACTGGACTAGAGTTTTTGGGGAGCGCGGAGGCTAAAAAATTGAGTGCAAAGCACGTGGTTCCCTGTGCAATGAATCGTAAAAGTGAAGTTAGTCTTACATGTAGAATATGACAGTACATGTACCGCTATGAGCGATGAATGATGAAATCTGGCAGCCACCGTAAATTAAACTTCAATAATTGGATAACCTTTAGTCCATGATATTTTTATTCTGAGAACATGAGATCACGTTTTTTTAATTTCTTTCTTTATCATTAAAGACGTTCATGTTCTTCATAGAGTCAGCCAATTTCGAATCTGTTGCCACGTCTTCCAGCATCTTATCTGCGTCAACGTCGTCATCTACCGAGCCTTCATCTTCACTTGCGTGTAACGGGAAACCGTTATCTACCGAGCCTTCATCTTCACTTGCGTGTAACGGGAAACCGTTATCTACCGAGCCTTCATCTTCACTTGCGTGTAACGGGAAACCGTTATCTTCGTTACTTTTTATAAGATCATCTGTTGGGAGACCCAGCCGTCTCCTCCTCCTCATCTCTAGCTTTAGTGCCTTCCTCTGTTGCTTCATCATAATCATCTCCTTAAGACTCGGCACAGGCGGTCTTTCTTTTGCTGGTGTCCCAAAGGGCGCAATAATCTTATGTACGACGTGATGCACCGTCTTCGAAACGCGCCAGCCTGCTGCAACGGTAATAATATCTCCCGTTCGGAGAGAGTCGTTTGGGTCATGCACCAGAACATTCTTGCGGCGATTGAAGTTCTGCATCGGCAAGCGTGAGGACGAAATAAGGTCAACATGCAAGGGACTACACCACTCACCTTCTTGATATGGTCATTCCACTGCTGAATCCCGACGCGCGCCTTGACGGTCTTCTCCATCAAGCCCGCCGAGACTACGACGGCGGGAATCTCGTTCCCGAGCTTCTGCAGCGCTTTTTTTATCGTCATCTTCTGAGATGCTTGTGCTGGGACTCACCGCGTGCACTATCATCAGGCTTGGACGTGCTCGGTTGTCGGCGCTTGCAGCGCCGGATCATGTGATCGCGTGGAGATCCCGAACGCACCACTGACGGCGCTGGCGACCTATGATAGGCGATAAGCGAGTCAACGACAGCTGTAACGTAGGAATCTACCGCGACACATCCCAGACCATGATCCCCTTCCAACATCTGCGCGCTGCACTCCGAGATCATGAGTACTCTTACGAAGCGTGTGCATATTCTCGGGGTGGGCAATCTCGGCCGCTTCTTTGCTCACAGCCTACACCGATCCAATAAAATCGACCCCATCAGTCTCCTCTTCCATCGACCTAGTCTGCAGGAAGAATGGGAAGAGGCGGGGCGCGTCATCGAACTCACCTCGCGTGACCTCAACAGCTCGGCGGGCTCCACGACCGTCGAAAGCGCGAAATACGACATCGAACCGACCTACGTCGACACTCCGGATACTGCCGTCCCAATTCAAAACCTCATTGTAACCACCAAGGCCTACGACGTGGTGAAAGCACTGTCGGCGATCTGGCATCGTCTGACGCCGCGCACGACAATTCTCTTCACCCAGAATGGTCTTGGCACGATCCCACGCGTCACCCGTGAACTCTTCCCCGACCCGGCCACGCGGCCGCAATATCTCGCGGCACTAACGACGCACGGCTTCTTCTCCCTCGGGCCCTTTCGGAGCGTGCATGCGGGCGAAGGCGGCATGTCCTTCGGGCACGTCTCGCCGCCAACGCCGACCACGGCTTACTTAGTGCGACGCATTCTCGACGCGCCGGCACTCAAAGTAGCCTACTTCGATCGTGCCGATCTCTGGAAAATGCAGGCAGAAAAACTTGTGATAAATGCCATTCTCAATCCGCTATGCTCGCTCTTTCGCTGTTCGAATGGCGAGCTGCTGTGGGTGGGCATCCCGCGTCGACCGGTCAAGAGGCTGGCACGGCAGATGCTCCACGAGATTCATCATGTTTTGGTCAACCTCACCGATCAAATTTCGGTGCTGGACGCCGATCGCTTCGGCCTGAAGAACATGGAAATACTCGTCTCGGGCACAGCAAAACTGACGCGCAAAAATATTTGCTCGATGCTACAGGATGTGCTTAGTGGGCGTGAGACGGAGATCGATGCGATCAATGGATGGCTCGTGGCTGAGGGGGAGAAGATGGGCGCCGATATGACCATGAACAAGAAGGTCATTGAGCTTGTCAAGGCAAACACGGTGCTGTACGATGCTGACATCCCGAAACACTTTCCTGGCATCATCAGCCAGGAGGAACTGGAACTTTGGGCCGAAGAGGTGGATGAACTACGGCGTCGCGGTGTGGTGACGGCGAAAAAGAGACTCTATAATGAAAAAGGTCTCTGTGTACAGGCGTGGTAGATACGTACATGAAGTAGTATAGAATGTCATAGATCTGCCCTCTTCACCGCTCGACGTGACTGTGTTGAATTCACTTTGTAGCGACATATCCGAGTTTCCCGCGGTTCTTTCTCCAGCTCGCCCTACCATTCCTATGCCCATTCCCACTCCTCTACATCTGCATTCACATCACCATCACGTCACCTATCCACCCTCTTCCGACCTGACCCACGCACGCACGCCGCTCTACGCCGTCGTTCGCTTTGGCGTGACCGCAAACGTCGGCCGCACATACCTATCCCACGCATCAGCCTCGTCCTCGTCCTCGTCCAGACGCCACCTACCGATCACTATTATACGCGCTGGAGCGCACCCCCAACAGCGCCTGCTCACGGGCCTGATCAGCCAGGTGGCGGCGCACGAGATCGCGATCCTCCTCGGCCGTCAGCAGCGGGATCAAGTGAATGCGTGACCACATCTTCTCGCGGGCCAGCTCGTTGTGCTCTCGGATCCCCTGGCCTACGCGCCAGAAGCCGTAGGTCATGATGCTCGCGACCCCGAGCAGCACGACCGAGGGCCGGAAGCCCCGCGCCGGCAGGTTGCGCTGTGGTGCGTCGGGCGTTAGTCGGCGGCGGCGTCCGTCGGGTTGGGTGGGTGCCACGTACCTTGTACTGAACCGGTCCATATCCGCCGATGGGTGGTAAATCTTGAGGCATTGTTGTCGTTGCTTCACTTCTGCGTGCGGTTATCGTGCCTCTGACGACGGCAATACCGATAGCGATAGTTCCGCTAAACTCGTGACCTGTATTCCCAGTTTTGATCGGCTAATCCGAGGTCTTACATGTGGGGGCTTCACAGTGAGCTGGTTTTTTAAGAAACCGTGGTTTCTTACAGAAGCTCATCTGATTGGCCAATTTCATTCTTAAAAATCCGAATGATCGAGAGAGATTGAAATTGGCCAATCAGATGAGCTTCTGTAAGAAACCACGGTTTCTTAAAAAACTAGGTCACTGTGGAACTCCCAATTACAGGTACAGTGGTACCAGGGTAAGTTAACTAACTGGTCATTTACAGGGGTTTTTTTGCCAATCATTATCCATATTAGGTAGTTTTCAGTGATAATCTTGTCTAAGCGAGACCTAATGCGGGAAAGCTCCAAACTCTATTCCAGAAAAACTTTAAAATAAGGTGAGAGAATTCGTGTCCGACAGAAGTTAACTGCCCTGTCGTTCTCCACTTAGCTTCGCACTAAGCCGAAAAATCACATTCATACGTCATTCACGTTTTGATTTCATGTTGTAATTTT